>JACEFZ010011455.1:650000-667500 GCA_014155875.1 Cepaea nemoralis
AGCAAACAAACACATTCACAAACACAACATACAGTCAAGGAGATATCCTGTGACTACATCAGAAGGTGACGGCAAGGCGAGAAGAACAAAAGCATGGAAAAGTGGAAGCAATGAAGAGAAAATGAGAATTGGAGAAAAATGTTAATAGAAAAGAATGTTGGTTGAAGAAAATGTTTAATTGATACAAATGTTAATGGAGAAAACGTTAGCACTCACCCCGCCTTACGGATCTGTAAATGACTAAGAAAATCTCCGATGGATTCTGATACCTGGTGACGGGTGTACGGTTCAGTGAGCACATAGAAGGAAGGGGCGAGGCAGGAGGACGTTGACTGATCTGGTAAGGATGGGGGTGGTACTAACCAAGACTCCATTGTGTCTTTCTCTCTCCCTCTCCCTCCCCTCTCTCTCTCTCTCTCTCTTTCTCTCTCTCTCCTTACATCTTGCTTCTCTGTGCCTACCTACTTCACGTGTATTACGAGTGGTTGGATCATATACAGGCCCATTACCTCAAGCACTGGGCGAGTAGATCCTTGAATATGTTGTATAACAACCAACCATACTGACTGTCTCAGTATGAGTGGAGCGTCGTACGTGTACTCCACATACCTCATGTGATATATCACAGACACTTTCCCCTCTTCTCTCTCTCTCTCTCTCTCTCTCTCTCTCTCTCTCTCTCTCTCTCTCTCTCTCTCTCTCTCTCTCTCTCTCTCTCTCTCTCTCTCTCTCTCTCTCTCTCTTACATGTACTTTGCACATGCCCACATACACTGGCAGTTTGCCTGTCGAAGTGTGTCTATGTAGATATGCGCGTTCACACATATCAGTCCACCCAGACTTTAAGACTCGCCCCTATAAACAACACAATGGAGTCTTGGTTAGTACCACCCCCAGCCTTACCGGACCAGTCAACGTCCTCCTGCCCCGCCCCCTTCCTTCTATGTGCTCACTGAACCGTACACCCGTCACCAGGTATCAGAATCCATCGGAGATTTTCTTAGTCATTTACAGATCCGTAAGGCGGGGTGAGTGCTAACGTTTTCTCCATTAACATTTGTATCAATTAAACATTTTCTTCAACCAACATTCTTTTCTATTAACATTTTTCTCCAATTCTCATTTTCTCTTCATTCCTTCCACTTTTCCATGCTTTTGTTCTTCTCGCCCTTCTGATGTAGTCACAGGATATCTCCTTGACTGTATGTTGTGTTTGTGAATGTGTTTGTTTGCTGATGAAGGCTAATCGCCGCAACGTTCTGTATGTGTCTTAACTCACATATTCTAGCAGTGTTTAATGTGACTATACATACACACGAGGAGGGGGATGTGGTTGTGTGGTGGCTATACCCACACACGAGGTGGGGGATGTTGTAATGTGGTGACTATACCCACACACAAGGAAGGGCAGTGGTAGTGGTGGTTATACCTAAACACGAGGTATAGGCTGTAGTTGTGTGGTGGTTATACCTACACACGAGATGGGGGATGTGGTAGTGTTGCGGCTATGCTCACATACTGGGAGAGGGATACAATGAGACAATGATACAATGCGGCAATTATACAGTGAGACAAAGAGACAACAATAATCAGAGCATAAATGCATACATGTAATGAGACAATGATACAGTGAGACATTGATAAAATGAGACAATGAGACCAATAGACAACATTAATCAGAGCATAAATATATAGATGTAATGAGATAATGAAGCAATGATACAATAATACAATGAGACAATGATACAATCAGACAATGTTTCAATGAGACAATGAGACAATAATAATCAGAGCATAAATGCATACATGGGTGTCAGGTCTTAGTCAGATATGACTGAGCTACCGTATAACAGTAGACGGTACTATCTGCTTTCTGTTAGCGCCGAACGTTGGGCGGCGCTTACCAAACCCGACACCCCACATTGTGCCAACGGCTTCGAGCGGAAGAGGGCAATTGGGAGGGTACAAAGCTTACCCTGGTGCAAGGAAATGCAACCTAAAGACAAATGTCATGGCAGGGCAGACCAGGCCCTAAGCCTTGGTCTAGGATCGAAGCTCCGACAGGCGGACAGTTAGAGCATTGATTTGCTGATCCGGCAGCTTCTGCAGCTTGTCTTGTTCCAGATGTATAGGTGTTACCTTTCCTCTGGAGTGAACTAGGCAGGCAGAGAAAGGGATCATGCTGCATGGGCAACACATGATCTCTATATTTTAACCCAGGCTTTGTGCTATGGAGAGGCAATAACTCCATCTCTGGTCTTATCCGATCTCGGAATCAAAGCGAGAGGCAACTGTTACGGGTTATAAGTACCTGTAGACATGGGGCGCCACGCGTTGCCTCTGACGGTGGGAGACACCTACAGGTGTCACTGATCAGCTACCTCCCGCCTCAAGCTGGGCAGCCCAATGCCCATTGGGTGCTGATCCGCCACAGCGTACCTGCTTCAATTGGTGCTTGGGGCTAGGAGGAAATCTGAATCGCAGGCTGTAAAACCAATGCACGAGGTACTAATAAAAAGAACAATAGAAACCTCAAGCTACGGCTTGCAACCTGGAACGTGAGAACACTGTGTCCAGGATTTTAACTAACTTGACCAATATTGATGATGTGAGAAAAACGGCTGTGATTGATGCCGAACTCAATTGTCTTAACATTGATATTGCTGGCGTGCAGGAGACTCGCCTCGCTAAGGAAGGGTCACTCAGGGAAAACAATTACACCTTTTTTGGAAGGGTAGAGGGCAGGCAGAAAAAAAGGCAACACGGTGTGGGCTTTGCAGTGAAGAATTCGCTACTCGGAATGATTGAAATTCCAGGGAGGTAATGAAAGACTATTATCCCTGTCTTGTGGTTTTGTCACCATTATTACTGCATATGCACCGACACTCGATTCCTCTGATGATGTGAAGGATTCGTTCTATGAGGAGTTAGACTCCGTGATCAAGGCAGTTCCAAAATCTGACTACATTTATATGCTCTGTGATTTCAATGCTCGTGTGGGCAAGGACTCGAGTTCATGGCCAGTGTGCCTTGGAAAATACCACATCGGTCGCATGAATTAAAATGGTCAAAGGCTGCTGGAGCATTGCACCAGAAATGACCTATGTATTACAAACTCCTTTTTTAAAACAAAAGCGCTGCATAATGTCATGTGTAAATATCCCAGATCCGGCCAAAGGCATCGGCTGGACTTCATTATCTCATGGAGAAAACATCTGAACCAAACATCATTAACTTGAAGTTACTACTGTGCTGACTGTGATACGGATCATTCTTTCGTTGTTGCAAGGGTTAGACTGAAACCAAAGAGAATCTACACAGCTAAACATAAATCTAGCCCCAGGATTAATATTATTAACACTCACGATCCTAAAAAGAGCTTTAAGTGCTTTCAGTTTCAACAGCAACTTAAAAACGCTTTCAATGATACACCAGAAAATTGTACAGTAAGTGAAAAGTGGTTTAAACTTAAGGACACTCTTTATAAAACTGCCGTAGGGGTTTACGGCACTGTGGATCATAAGAGACGGGACTGGTCTGCGGCAAACAGCCAGACTCTGCAGCCCTTGATTGATAAGAAGAAGATAGCTCTCTTAAGAAACAAGGAAAGACCAACGCGTAACACTCTGAGAGAGCTGAATCAAGCTAGGAGGGATGTGCAAAAGGCTGCCAGGCAGTGTGCAAATGACTATCGGGTCAAGTTATGTGAGTCCATTCAAAATGCAAGTGATAAGGGAAACATCAGAAGCATGTATGAAGGGATAAAGAAAGCCTGTGGTCCAATGATCAAAAGAAGTGCACCATTGACAACCTTGACTGGAGAAATCATCACTGATAAGAAACAGCATATGGATAGATGGGTAGAGCACTATTTGGAGCTTTACTCAAGTGAGACCAAACTAGCGGATGATGCCCTCAACGCCTTAGAGGCTCTACCAACTCTTGACCACCTGGACACACTTCCAACCATAACGGAAGTTAAGTGTGCTATAAATGAACTTGCATCTTGCAAGGCTCCAGGTAAGGATGGGAATCCAATAGAGGTTATCAGGAGTGGGCAAGACACTCACTCTACAGATCCTCCAGCTAACAGAGCTATGCCGGCGAGAAGGACAAGTCCCACAGGATCTCAAAGATTCAAGCATCATAACACTGTACAAGAACAAGGGTGATCGGAGCGACTGCAACAACTATAGGGGTATCTCACTTCTGTGTATTGTTGGAAAAGTATTTTCCAGGATTGTTCTGCGCAAGTCCTTGGAGATCAAGTCTACCCCGAATCACAGTGTGGCTTTCGACATAACTGGTCTGCCATTGATATGCTATGCTCATTGCGACAAATGCAAGAAAAATGCCGTGAACAGAATCAACCACTGTTTATTGCCTTCATCGACCTCACAAGGGCATTTGATTTGGTCAGTCGTGAGGGTCTGTTCAAGGCACTAAAGAAGATTCGCTGCCTACCAACTCTTCTGTCCATGGTGGAATCGTTCCACACAGGCATGAATGGTATAATCAAGTTTGATGGTGCAACTTCTGAAGAGTTTGAAATCAAGAGTGGAGTTAAGCAAGGTTGTGTACTAGCTCCCACCCTCTTTGGATTATACTTTTCACTTCTACTGAAATATGCCTTTCGTGATCAGGATGGTGGTATATACATTTACTCACGCTCAGATGGCGGCCTCTACAATACTCAGAGATTGAAGGCCAAGACCAAAATTAGGAGCATACTGATCAGAGAGTTGGTTTTTGCTGATGATGCTGCAGTTACCACCCACTCTGAGGAAGAATTACAATGTCTACTATCTGCATTCTCCAATGCTTGTTCTGAATTTGGTTTAACAATTAGCAAAAAGAAGGCACAGATTATGTCACAAAGTGCACATGGGGTACCATCAATCTTTATTGACGACGCCGAACTAGAGATAGTAGACCATTTTACATATCTAGGATCAGTGGTCAATAGCAAATTATCCCTAGATCAGGAAATTAACATCCGGATTGGTGAGGCAGCAACAACAATGAACAGGTTAAGAAAAAGAGTCTGGGAGAACAGGAAGCTTACTGCCAAAACAAAAGTCCTTGTCTATCAAGCCTGTGTCCTTAGTACTCTTCTTTATGACAGTGAAACCTGGACAACTTACTCACACCAAGAGAAACGTTTACACAGCTTTCATATGCGGTGTCTGCGAAGAATTCTTGATATTAAGTGGCAAGACGGTGCTGAAGACGGAAGCAACCAGCCAGGAGGCGCACCACAGAAATCAGGATGCCACGCAATTACGCAAAATGGAATATGTCGACTACTGCTAAATGTTATGGTGCTCGTCCTGCTTTGGACCCCCAGGCAGGTGCAGTGCCGGACCCTAAGTATCGAAAGGGTCCAACCCCAACTACTGGCGGTCCTTCTCAGATGTCCTGTGGAGCCAGGGGACATGAGAATAGAACGGCTGGCAATACTAAACAAAGACTTAAAATAATGCACTGGAATGCGGAGGGAGTCAGCAACAACAAAAAATAGAATTAGAAAACATCCTTGACAAGAAAAAGTAAGCGTATGTTGCTTGCAAGAAACTCACTTCAACGAAAATATAGCCTTCAAAATCAGAGGCTACCAGTGTTATCGATCTGACTGAAAGGACAAGCGAAAAGGTGGGATACTGACCCTTATAAAAAATAACATCACTGCTTCCCAAATCGAAGTCTACATAGAAGGGGCTGAGTATCAGACACTTAAACTTAAGACAGGCAATAAAGACCTACATCTGATCAATTACTACTGTCCAAGTGAGCGCCCACAGGCACTGGACACACCATTAACAGACAAAATGATTGTGTGTGGCGATTTCAACAGCCACTCGCAGAGTTGGGGCTATGATCACATGGACCAAAGAGGAGAGAGACTGAAAGACTGGCAGGATGTGAATATATTCATCTTGATTAACAAGCCGTCCGACCCACATACTTTCTACTCGAGATCATGGCACACTATAACTACACCTGACCTGGCTTTTCATTCACGAGGCCTGGAGTGGAACATTACACGAATTGTTGGGAAACAACTTATTGGCAGTGACCATTGACCAGTCTTTCTAACCGTAGAAATTGAGCTTGTAAGTGAAAGCAGCACCCTCTCAAGGTGGAACTACAAGAAAGCAGACTGGGAAATGTACAAGAATCGCACCAGCATACTAGTTAGAAACCTGAACACTGAGAAAGACATAAATAAAGTAGTTGAAGAGTTTGGGAAATGCATACTACAGGCAGCGTGGAAAACAGTACCAAGAGGAGCCCGTAAACAATATAAACCTTACTGGAGTAGTGAACTGGAACATTTGCATAATGATGTGAAGTGTGTAGAAAGCAAGCAGAGGCCACACCCAGCCAAGAGCACCACAATAAATTCCAGCACGCAAAAGCCACATTTCAAAGGGCGAAGCTGCAGGCTAGAGGAAAAGCTGGCAGGAGAAAACGGAGTCTCTGAACTTTGAAAGAGACACAAGGAAATTGTGGAAGCTATTAAAACAACTTAACGATGAGGGCACAGGGAGAAACTCAAAAATTGCACTACATAAAGATGGAATCATCTTAACAAGAAAGCAAGCAGCTGACCATTTTGCGGCCTCTGTTCGACTTTCTAATTGCCTGTTCAATGTCCTGGCTTCCGCGCCATATAGATGTGTTTAATATACATAACATTTGACAATTCTCACTTGTAATGCTTTGTTAATCTCTCTAGATGTTAATACTGATTTCATGCTGTTGAAAGCATTTTTGGCCTTTCCTATTATCTTTTTGATTAATGTTTCCGTTCTGCCATCGTCTGCTATTATACTTCCAAAAAACAAACTTATGTGATATAAGAATATCAGTTAATCTTTTGGCATGCAGGCAACAAGCAGATATAGACAGATAGATGATGTATTCGGTGGTTAAGTGATAAAACAATCTTACCTGTCCTATATTGGTTCATCTTTTTCTTTCGGCGTGCAGGCAAAAAACAGCGGATTACAGTAAAGTATCAACGTGTGTATAATTTTTTGCTGATGGTGTATTCAAACACGGAACTTTTGATCCCTGTTTGATCGTTCTAATGTGCTTCCCGCTTTACACGTTTTAAGGCTCGGACTACCTCAGTGATACTGAAAATGGATTCTTAACTAGAACACACCATTTATCATTGAATTGTTTCGTTTCTTACAATAGACAGCCCGTTAGTGTGAACACATCATGGGAATTCCCATATTCTATTTTCGTCAGAAGTTTGACTTCCTTCTAACACGGATCGACGCACATATCACCGCCCCTCACATATTGTTACAAAGTTAGTTGCATGCCGTTTCCAGTCAACACCAGCATTTTTTTGCTGTTGTTGATGTATTGGCAAGTTTACGTGCAGTAGTTTAACATTGCTTTCTGAACAACCGGCACCCATACTACTTCGTAAAAAAATAGCGCAACGCGGTCGGCTGCCAAATCGCGTGCAGCTATGTTTCGAACGCGAGTATGCGGGATCACGAACCGTGTCCGTAATCCCTTCGCCACGGAGGGGGTCCACATTCTGTAGTGGTGTTTATACTCACACACGAGGAGGAAGATATGGTAGTGTGGTGGTTTTACCCACGAGGAGCGAGGTGTGGTAGTGGAAGGGCTATACCCACACACGAGAGGAGAGGTGTGGTAGTGTAAGGGCTATACCCACACACTAGGAGGGAGGTGTGGTAGTGTAAGGGCTATACCCACACACGAGGGGGGAGGTGTGGTAGTGTAAGGGCTATACCCACACACTAGGAGGGAGGTGTGGTAGTGTAAGGGCTATACCCACACTCTAGGAGGGAGGTGTGGTAGTGTAAGGGCTATACCCACACGCGCACTGTGTATACCCACACACTAGGAGGGAGGTGTGGTAGTGTAAGGGCTATACCCACACACGAGGGGGGAGGTGTGGTAGTGTAAGGGCTATACCCACACACTAGGAGGGAGGTGTGGTAGTGTAAGGGCTATACCCACACACTAGGAGGGAGGTGTGGTAGTGTAAGGGCTATACCCACACACGAGGGGGGAGGTGTGGTAGTGTAAGGGCTATACCCACACACTAGGAGGGAGGTGTGGTAGTGTAAGGGCTATACCCACACTCTAGGAGGGAGGTGTGGTAGTGTAAGGGCTATACCCACACGCGCACTGTGTATACCCACACACTAGGAGGGAGGTGTGGTATTGTCATGGCTATACCCACACTCGAGGAGAGAGATGTGGTAGTGTGGTGGCTATACACACACACGAGGTTGTGTTAGAGTGGTGGCTATACCCACACACGAGGAGGAAGCTGTGGTAGTGTGATGTACGTGATGGGCAGCCCGTCTAGCGTCATGGTCCGTCACTCGCCTACCGTCTCGGTGGTCCTGGGTTAATATCCGCCTCAGCTTAGTTACTTGCATATCCTTTACTCCAGCATTTCTTTGATGTTTGTGATTCCTTGGCAAGTTTACGTTCAGTAGTTTGCCATAGCTTTCTGAACGACAGCATCCATACCATTGTACGGAAACCAACACAAGCCAGTCTGTTGCCAAATCACCAACACTGTGTTTCGAACCCGGTATGCGGGATTACGAATTGTGTCCGTAACTCATTCACCACGGAGTCGGCATCAGGTAGATTTTTACAATTGACTGAGCCCAAAGGTCGACCCATTCTGGCATGGACCCCACGGTGGATCCATTCCGGCATGGACCCCAAGGTGGAACCATTCCGGCATGGACCCCAAGATCGACTCATTCCGGCATGGACCCCAAGGTCGACCCTTTACCGCATGTGCACCGGGACATGTCCTGGGAAACACACGCGTGACCACAGAATCCATGGTGTGCTCATGGGTTACACACATACAGGTCTACCACCGTCTACCGAGTGCCCATTGGTACACACATACAGGTCTACCACCGTCTATCGATGACGTCTGTAGGTGTGTACACAGGGCCCTTTACTTGACTTGTAATGCATGTATGGACAGAGACAAGGGCTGCATCTTAGATGGGCCAGTATACCAAACTGTTCATCATCATGTGTCATGCCGATAAGCGTTGGCGTTCATGTTTGGCCATCTCACACGATCACTAGAGTCGTGGATCAGCTCAGTGTTCTTGTCTGAACCATTTCACGTGGCCAAGCCATCCAGGTATTCACTCTTATGCCTTCCTGTCGCCTATTTCCCCTCAATCCTGCCAGTTATCACAAAGTTCTCTAATTTACTTCTTACCATAACGTGTCGAAAAAGAGTGACTGGCTACGTCCAATTTCTATAATCAGTTTACGGTTACTATTTGCTTCTTGTAGGACTTAGTGAAGGTTGGTCATTAAAGACGATAAAACAAAGAAAATTGAAATATTTTGGTCACTTGAAACGTCACGAAAGTTTGGAGAGAACAATAATGGAGGGGTATATGCCAGGGAAGAGAGGAAGAGGAAGGCCAAAGAGAAGATGGGTGCAGGATGTGGCGGATGATCTCCAGATGGGTGTATCGGACGCGGGACATCTTGCTTATGATCGAGAAGTTTTCCGGAAAGTTGTTATGGGAGCGAGGTTCTGCAAAGGACATGCTACTGAATGAATGAATGAATGAGGACTTGGTCGTTGGTTTTTCTGCCTGTCCATGGTATTCTTTGAAATTTCCTCAGAAAACGTATTCCCACTGTCATTAGATGTTTTTCAACTTGTCCGCTCATTGTCCACGCTTCACATCAATACACAAGTATAGTTTCTATGTAGCACTTCAGCACTCTTTTTCTCGTTGCAATTGTCATCTCTTTATCCTCTTCACCTTTTGAAAATAAACTTCGTTTGGTCGTTAGTTCGTTCGTTCGTTCATTTATTCATTCGTTAGATTGATCTTGTGTTCCTTCCTGGTCAATCTACAATATTTCTAATTACCAGGTTGACTATCTTGTAAATTAATAAAATAATGGCAACTTTTGACAAAGTAAGAGCAAACTTGTATACGCACGACTAAATGACATCATTTAGAAAGAAAAAGACACAAAAATGTCCATACAATTAACAGTTTTATTTTTTACTGACAATTATTTCCTTTCATGTGGTTTAGAGAAGAAACAAACACATCATTCGCTATATTGGGTGACCATTTAATGTGATATGTTGCCGATCATCTGAACCAACGAACAGTTTTAACTAATCTGTGAATTCTAAGTGCCTTGTTCTGTCCTTCAACGATGCTCTGTATGTGATATGATGCCTTTCAGCTGAACCATCGAACAGTTTAAACTAATCTGTGCCTCTGTGCGCCTTGTTCTGTCCTTCAACTATGCTCTGTGTGTGACATTTAATTGTTATTGTATTCTTAAACTATACTTCTTAAACTATATGTTTAATGAAAAGTTTAGTTCTGAATTACATGGAATGTTTAACGTTGAAATGGGCTTCCTAGTGGCTCCAACCTAATTATAAAAAGTTGCAGATCCATTACAGGACGACGCAGTTAACCCCAGAATTTTTGGCTGTTTTTTAAGTTCAATAATTTGCCATTGCTTTCTGAACAACCGGCACTCATACCATTGTAAGAAAATCAACGCAAAGCGGTATGGCTTCCAAATCGCCCGCAACTGTGTTTCCAACGCTGTATGCGGAATTCGAACTGCGCTCGGAATCCCTTCACCACAGAGCCGGCTAGCCTAACCATAAGTACCAGACAATGTTGGGGGAGGTGAAGGCGGCTAATGTGGTATCTACCACATCACTAGCCCAGTGCTGATTGATCTATGAAATATGTGGTATCTACCACATCACTATCCTAGTGCTGATTGATCTATGAAATATGTGGTATCTACCACATGACTATTCTAGTGCTGATTGATCTATGAAATATGTGGTATCTACCACATCACTAGCCCAGTGCTGATTGATCTATGAAATATGTGGTATCTACCACATCACTAGCCCAGTGCTGGTTGATCTATGAAATATGTGGTATCTTCCACATCACTATCCGAGTGCTGATTGATCTATGAAATATGTGGTATCTACCACATCACTAGCCCAGTGCTGATTGATCTATGAAATATGTGGTATCTACCACATCACTAACCCAGTGCTGATTGATCTATGAAATATGTGGTATCTTCCACATCACTAACCCAGTGCTGATTGATCTATGAAATATGTGGTATCTACCACATCACTAGCCCAGTGCTGGTTGATCTATGAAATATGTGGTATCTTCCACATCACTATCCGAGTGCTGATTGATCTATGAAATATGTGGTATCTACCACATCACTAGCCCAGTGCTGATTGATCTATGAAATATGTGGTATCTACCACATCACTAACCCAGTGCTGATTGATCTATGAAATATGTGGTATCTTCCACATCACTAACCCAGTGCTGATTGATCTATGAAATATGTGGTATCTACCACATCACTATCCCAGTGCTGATTAATCTATGAAATATGTGGTATCTTCCACATCACTAGCCCAGTGCTGATTGATCTATGAAATATGTGGTATCTTCCACATTACTAACCCACTGCTGGTTGATCTATGAAATATGTGGTATCTTCCACATCACTAGCCCAGTGCTGATTGATCTATGAAATATGTGGTATCTTCCACATTACTAGCCCAGTGCTGATTGATCTATGAAATATGTGGTATCTTCCACATCACTAGCCCAGTGCTGATTTATCTATGAAATATGTGGTATCTTCCACATCACTAGCCCAGTGCTGATTGATCTATGAAATATGTGGTATCTTCCACATCACTAGCCCAGTGCTGATTGATCTATGAAATATGTGGTATCTTCCACATTACTAACCCACTGCTGATTGATCTATGAAATATGTGGTATCTACCACATCACTAGCCCAGTGCTGATTGATCTATGAAATATGTGGTATCTTCCACATCACTAACCCACTGCTGATTGATCTATGAAATATGTGGTATCTTCCACATTACTAACCCACTGCTGATTGATCTATGAAATATGTGGTATCTACCACATCACTAGCCCAGTGCTGATTGATCTATGAAATATGTGGTATCTTCCACATCACTAACCCACTGCTGATTGATCTATGAAATATATGATATCTACCACCCCACTAACCCACTGCTGATTGATCTATGAAATATGTGGTATCTACCACATCACTAGCCCAGTGCTGATTGATCTATGAAATATGTGGTATCTTCCACATCACTAACCCACTGCTGATTGATCTATGAAATATGTGGTATCTACCACATCACTAGCCCAGTGCTGATTGATCTATGAAATATGTGGTATCTACCACATCACTAGCCCAGTGCTGATTGATCTATGAAATATGTGGTATCTTCCACATTACTAACCCACTGCTGATTGATCTATGAAATATGTGGTATCTACCACATCACTAGCCCAGTGCTGATTGATCTATGAAATATGTGGTATCTTCCACATCACTAACCCACTGCTGATTGATCTATGAAATATATGATATCTACCACCCCACTAACCCACTGCTGATTGATCTATGAAATATGTGGTATCTACCACATCACTAGCCCAGTGCTGATTGATCTATGAAATATGTGGTATCTTCCACATCACTAACCCACTGCTGATTGATCTATGAAATATGTGGTATCTACCACATCACTAGCCCAGTGCTGGTTGATCTATGAAATATGTGGTATCTACCACATCACTAGCCCAGTGCTGGTTGATCTATGAAATATGTGGTATCTACCACATCACTAGCCCAGTGCTGGTTGATCTATGAAATATGTGGTATCTACCACATCACTAGCCCAGTGCTGGTTGATCTATGAAATATGTGGTATCTACCACATCACTAGCCCAGTGCTGATTGATCTATGAAATATGTGGTATCTACCACCCCACTAACCCACTGCTGATTGATCTATGAAATATGTGGTATCTACCACATCACTAGCCCAGTGCTGATTGATCTATGAAATATGTGGTATCTTCCACATCACTAACCCACTGCTGATTGATCTATGAAATATGTGGTATCTACCACATCACTAGCCCAGTGCTGATTGATCTATGAAATATGTGGTATCTTCCACATCACTAACCCACTGCTGATTGATCTATGAAATATGTGGTATCTACCACATCACTAGCCCAGTGCTGGTTGATCTATGAAATATGTGGTATCTACCACATCACTAGCCCAGTGCTGATTGATCTATGAAATATGTGGTATCTTCCACATCACTAACCCACTGCTGGTTGATCTATGAAATATGTGGTATCTACCACATCACTAGCCCAGTGCTGGTTGATCTATGAAATATGTGGTATCTACCACATCACTAGCCCAGTGCTGGTTGATCTATGAAATATGTGGTATCTACCACATCACTAGCCCAGTGCTGGTTGATCTATGAAATATGTGGTATCTTCCACATCACTAGCCCACTGCTGATTGATCTATGAAATATGTGGTATCTACCACATCACTAGCCCAGTGCTGATTGATCTATGAAATATGTGGTATCTACCACATCACTAGCCCAGTGCTGATTGATCTATGAAATATGTGGTATCTTCCACATCACTAACCCAGTGCTGATTGATCTATGAAATATGTGATATCTACCACATCACTAACCCAGTGCTGATTGATCTATGAAATATGTGATATCTTCCACATCACTAACCCAGTGCTGATTGATCTATGAAATATGTGATATCTACCACATCACTAACCCAGTGCTGATTGATCTATGAAATATGTGATATCTACCACATCACTAGCCCAGTGCTGATTGATCTATGAAAAATGTGGTATCTACCACATCACTATCCGAGTGCTGATTGATCTATGAAATATGTGATATCTTCCACATCACTAGCCCACTGCTGATTGATCTATGAAATATGTGATATCTTCCACATCACTAACCCACTGCTGATTGATCTATGAAATATGTGGTATCTACCACATCACTAGCCCAGTGCTGATTGATCTATGAAATATGTGGTATCTTCCACATCACTAACCCAGTGCTGATTGATCTATGAAATATGTGATATCTACCACATCACTAACCCAGTGCTGATTGATCTATGAAATATGTGATATCTTCCACATCACTAACCCAGTGCTGATTGATCTATGAAATATGTGATATCTACCACATCACTAACCCAGTGCTGATTGATCTATGAAATATGTGATATCTACCACATCACTAGCCCAGTGCTGATTGATCTATGAAATATGTGGTATCTACCACATCACTATCCGAGTGCTGATTGATCTATGAAATATGTGATATCTTCCACATCACTAGCCCACTGCTGATTGATCTATGAAATATGTGATATCTTCCACATCACTAACCCACTGCTGATTGATCTATGAAATATGTGGTATCTACCACATCACTATCCCAGTGCTGATTGATCTATGAAATATGTGGTATCTTCCACATCACTAACCCACTGCTGGTTGATCTATGAAATATGTGGTATCTACCACATCACTAGCCCAGTGCTGGTTGATCTATGAAATATGTGGTATCTACCACATCACTAGCCCAGTGCTGGTTGATCTATGAAATATGTGGTATCTACCACATCACTAGCCCAGTGCTGGTTGATCTATGAAATATGTGGTATCTTCCACATCACTAGCCCACTGCTGATTGATCTATGAAATATGTGGTATCTACCACATCACTAGCCCAGTGCTGATTGATCTATGAAATATGTGGTATCTACCACATCACTAGCCCAGTGCTGATTGATCTATGAAATATGTGGTATCTTCCACATCACTAACCCAGTGCTGATTGATCTATGAAATATGTGATATCTACCACATCACTAACCCAGTGCTGATTGATCTATGAAATATGTGATATCTTCCACATCACTAACCCAGTGCTGATTGATCTATGAAATATGTGATATCTACCACATCACTAACCCAGTGCTGATTGATCTATGAAATATGTGATATCTACCACATCACTAGCCCAGTGCTGATTGATCTATGAAATATGTGGTATCTACCACATCACTATCCGAGTGCTGATTGATCTATGAAATATGTGATATCTTCCACATCACTAGCCCACTGCTGATTGATCTATGAAATATGTGATATCTTCCACATCACTAACCCACTGCTGATTGATCTATGAAATATGTGGTATCTACCACATCACTATCCGAGTGCTGATTGATCTATGAAATATGTGATATCTTCCACATCACTAACCCACTGCTGATTGATCTATGAAATATGTGGTATCTTCCACATCACTAGCCCAGTGCTGATTGATCTATGAAATATGTGGTTCCATCACCAGGTACAGATATGCCTACCTTACAACGAACCCCACTGTGTATGCTCATTGTCTCTATGTTTAGTATCTCTCATGTTTTGCTATTCGTGATTTCTTGGCAAGTTTAAGTTCAGTAGTTTGCCATTGCTTTCTAAACGACCGACACTCCTGCCATTTTTATAAAATAATCAGCGCATGGCGTTCTGCTGCCAAATCGCCTGCAGATGTGTTTTACAACCGCTATGTGGGAGTACGCACTGCGTCCGTAACTACTTCTCAGCAGAGCCGGTACACTTAGCTAATTGTTGTTATTTTCTATTTGTATATTCTGCTGCAGCCGTGACTTCTCTTATCTTGAAATACATTTAGTTGTAATTATAAGTCAGGTTATGTGTATAAGCATTTAGTCGCGACTCTAATTATGAATCAAACATTAAGTTCCAACTATCGTCTTGAATAAGATGTTGTGTCATCATTACAAGTTTGAATAATACATTCGTCTTATGTTACAGTCTTGAATTATGCAGTTGGTTTACTTTAATCTTTAACCAAACACTTCTAGCTACAGCTTTGCACCGGATAATCTTTAATCTACATAATCGTGAATCATGCATGTAAGTTACTGACAGTTTTGAGTCCCATATTTTATTATAATCATATATTTCTTCGTTTAAGTATTTGTTGTTGGTAAACATAAAACACATATTACATGCATTATTAATACCATCGTGTACTCTACGTTTACGTGTGATATACACTTCGACTGTGCATTGTCGTCATCGCCTGGCCTGTCAGCAATGGTTATCCACCCACCATACTGTATTTACTTTAATAAAGGGCTAGAGAAACACCAGTGGAAGATAAACTCTATGGACCACTGAATGAACTAAATATAAAAACAGTTAAATTCATGCAAGAGGCAACATTACAGATATAGACAGAGATCAGCGAACGAAATAGGAAGAAGAATTATTTTAATTTCTACCTGTAACAATAACACCTTGTGTTTTACATGAACCTATCAAAGCCCAACTTTGTCCTTATATTCAGTTAACCAATTGTTTTAATGTCTTCCCAGGTCTCTTTGACAAACTCCTTGGCCTTTTGGTAGCCTTCTTTAACTCCCTCCTTGACATCATCCGCCGCGTCTTTCAGGTCGTTGTACACGTTTAGCAGCCAGCCCCGCTTGAGCACCTCCAGGTCCTCCACTTCTCTGTCAGTGAGATGCCTGCCATCAGCACAAGCCAGGGTCACAAGAATGATCAGAGTCGATAAGAGAACCACGCACTTCATGTCTGCTTAAGTTGTTAGTCTGTAATAAGGCAAAGACGTGACAACTGAGCATGGAGATATGAACTAATTGGAAGGTACAAGAATAACAGGCTATAATAATGTTTTTAGTTTTTGTGTCAAGTTAATCGCTCTTAGCATATGCAATTATGGAGGCCAGCATGGCTGAATGGTTGCTTGATTGCTGCTTGCTTGCTTTAAAAACAAAAATTCAAATTCGGCCTCGTTCAACCTGACTGAATGGATAAGAGCTCCTGTTCTTAAACATCTGGTATGCTGATGCCGAGACAATGGGTTCAATCCCTACAACGGACAGTTGGACTAAAATCTTGACTTTTCGTTCTTGACCTGGAGACGTAAATCTCATGAGTCAGAGTGGGTTCGCTTACTGGGTAGGGACACTGGTAATAGGGAAAGGTAATCCACACACAAAAACCAGTTCAGTGTGCCAGAAGTGGTAGCACTTGTATGGACTACGCTTGAGTTCAAAGTGGGAGAACGCAAATAAAATAAATGCAGTAATATCAGCAATGATTTGGTTTACATATGCAGTAACATCAGCAACGTTTTGGTTTACATTCGTAAAGAAGCAGCAACCTCTTTAGAAGCTTTGGGGCTGTACTGTTATAGAATAGTTTTGAATTCATTGTATTCATACATGTTTCTGTTAACATGCAATCCCTCCGTGTTGTTATTCATTAATGATGCTCCATACTGACTCCAAGTTTTTGTTAACATATCATTCCCCTATATTGTTTTTGTTAAATATCAGTCCTATCAAGTTTTTGTTAACATGTTATTCCGCTATGTTACTCTTGTTAGGACATCAATCCTCCATACCGTGGTTAACATACCTGTCACGAAATCTCAGACAGGCGTG
>JACEFZ010011455.1:672500-697500 GCA_014155875.1 Cepaea nemoralis
GGGCTAAAGGTATCCCGTTGTCAACCTCACCCCAGGGAGTGTTATGACATTATTTGGGGGCTCGTCCGGGATGAGATATGATCCAGCTCTGGTGATTATTGATAGGTGTTAGGAAATATCATTCCTATCCTCACTATAGAAGTCTACGTAGGTCTTTGGTCCTATTTCTTCTCTTTACTAAGACTGACTGACTTTTGGTGTGCTATGTGTTGTGTTATATAGATTAGAGTTGTACGGTTGAGTTTACACTAACACTACTAACACACACTCCTTAACTATGGCCTCTGGCAAACTAAATATGGCCGAAGTGCGGGCAACAGGCGAAGCCTCTCAGACGAGCAATTCAGGGTGCTGCCTGACAACAGTAATGCACTCATGCCTAATTTAGTTCTTGATAAACAATGATCCTGTAAGCCGTTATGAGTGGCTTATGAACATGATATACTGAAGGTATTGTGAGAATTCTAACCATGTGCAAATATACCCAAGTTGTTACAGGTTGTTCTCACTTAGATCCTATCCTTACAGGGTCTACTTGAAGTTATGGGATCAAGATATGCAATCCGAGGTGGAGAACCATGACTAATGGCTCACTCCAGTCATACCCGCTTCTAATCGTCAGTGTACTCGGAGCTAGCCACTTGAGTCCCCTCAAAGGGATGTGCAAATGAAGATTCAGGTTTTCAGAGTACCTAACTTTTACTATCCAGAGAAGACTCTGAACGTCAGGCCTTATTATAGCTACCTCAACGTTGTCCTATCTTTAGATGAATGATGGCCTGTATCTACAAGTGAATAGCTACCTCAACGTTGGCCTATCTTTAGATAAACGATGGCCTATATCGATATGTGAATAGCTACCTCAACGATGGCCTATATTCACATGTGAATCTTCGACTGATATATGATGGCTACCTCAACGATGGCCTATATCTATATGTGAATAATAGACAAACTGATCATGGCTACCTCATCGATGGCTTATGTCTACATGAGACTCTTAGTCTAGAAGATATGAAAGTTATTTTATCGATGACCTATGTCTATTGGATTCATGATTGACTATATAATTGACATATGAACTCTTACACCAACAAGATGTATCCACGTCCTCTGTGATATAATATTTATTGCGACATGTAATCTGAGATACAGTTGGGATTGAACCAGTCGTGTTAGAACTCCCCAATAGGTTGCACATTCATAAGAATTATGGCTACACTATTGTCTTCACCGACTCTAAACGGTCATATGAACAATATTTCACCAGTTAGAGATACACAGCTCCAACTGAGGTGTTCATACTAACTTGCTGCGGCGGGATATTCTTTATGCCATAAGATTCTCCCAATTGGTCGTTGACTTGTGATTGACTACATGTGGATTACGTCACCTAGAGACACCTGGATATCGACTTAGTAGAGAACGTGATCCTTTTGGGAACTGCGGAGGATGGCAATTCCAAGGTGCTTATCCACGTAAACGGGGACACTACTGAAGGCTACGGCAAGTCTACTGTCAGCTCGAGGGGAACATGATCCGGTGAGGAACTTGTGTCGACTGGACAGACGCACACTACGAAGTCTCATTGGCCTGATGATGACACTTGGGGCATCATTACTTAGCCGACATTCCTTTGTCTAACTTTGTATATAGACATTCTCTATCCCGATCTCTATCCTTCAACGGGACGCTCGTGTATGTTAAAGTTCTCAATTGTTACCGTGTCTTTACTTGATGTAATATGTGTCGTCTGGACTGAGCCCCCTGAGGGAAGGTGTCCATAGGGGGGGGGGGGGGGGACTACTGAGAGAGACAGGTGAAGTCCAGAGTTGGTCTGGGGTTACATAGATGAATGATACGTGGGGTGGGGTCAGTACAGAGCGAGAAGGTCTAAGCGTAACACTACCCAGTCAGCCCCACGGGTGATCTTGTTACAGGGATGTGCATCGGTGGGTGGGGGTATGTATGAGTGCCTGTGGATGTATGTGTGGGTGGGGGTTGTGTGGTATGTGAGGAATTTGTTGGTGGGTGGAGATGTGTCTCATAACATGGTAATAAGCATTGTTTATGTTTACAACATACATTTTACAATGATTTTTTTCCTATGTGAATGTATAATGCACTATTGATGAACGAAAGATGAGTGATTGGAAGGGTCGAATGTAAGACGGGCCTGCGTGCCCAATTTGTAACCCTTATAAAATAAAGTTAAATCAAATGAAATAAAATAAAATAAAATCTTGAACTGTGCCACATGTTGTTGATTATGGAGCCAAGATATTCAAAGTTTGTGACATTTTCCTATTTCTTCACTGTTAATTGTGATCTTTCATTGGAATGTACTTTTGTCTGTGGAAAAAGATAATAACGCTGAACACTGGATATGTTCTTGCGGGACCACTTTTGTTGTGTAGGAGACATTTACCAATGCCGTTGTATCGACATGCATTGTGTAGGGGACATTTACCTATGCCGGTGTATCGATATGCGTTGTGTAGGGGACATTTACCTATGCCGGTGTATCGACATGCTGTGTGCGCGTAGTTACCTAACGATCATATGGTTTCATCTGTGAAATTCTGCTTCTCACGTGTCATTGTGACTGTAGACTTACAAGTGTCTGTGTGTTTACCACTCGATAGCGACACCTAACAATACAGAATACATGTGTGAAATTCTACATCGATTATGCTCTTATGAAAGTAGACCTACACGTATTGACATGCGGTGCTGCATAGTTTCACTAAGAGCATCGTATTTGTGTTAATCTCGTCTTGCTATTTGTCGTGAAAGTAGAATTAATAATATCGACATTTGTTGCTGCGCATGTACCTAACGAACGTCGATTCTTGTGAGGAACTCTAATTGTAACTTTTTTATTTTGAATGTAGAATTAGACTGTTCAAAAAATTAAAAGAAACGCAACATTACTGTAGTTTCAATTGCAAACTTGTACCAACGTTTTATTGACGGTGCTGATTCGCCCACTGCAGTCGGTTCTGACGATGCCGGTCCATAACAGCAGGGTCGTCTAGCCCAAAGACCGGCGTCGTGCAACAGGTTCCTGGCCGTTTGATTTGAAATTCGACGAGCTTCTGGCATCGACTAGACTGCAGGACGCAGATGCAACTCGATTCCTAAGTTGACGCAGCCGTATGAAGCGGTCTTCGGTAGCAGTTGTGATTCTGGGTCTTCCACTGCGCGGCCGATCTGCCACTGAGCCAGTTTATTGAAATCACCCCCAAAGACGACTAATGATGCTTCTAACCACATTAAATTATCTAGCTACTACACGTTGTGACTGTCCAGCCTGTAAACGTCCAATGATGATGAGTCGTTGTTCTGTAGTGAGATGAGCCACACTTGCGCATTGAATTTTCAACAGAATTTATTCGAGGAGCGTCAGTCTTTTATAGGCATTCAAATATATGGTCAGAGAGTTTGTGTTCGGTAAGTTTCACGGGATTATCATGAACCTGTCACGAGTTATTGTCAAAAAAGGTTGTTTTGACCTTGACCTCTTTTATGACCTCCTGAATCACGAGGTGAGTGCAATTCAGGTAACCACGAGAAGTTAACGACCAGATGGACACAGTCGATAGGTTGACTGATGTCCAATCAGCGAATATCTTTTATAAAAGTAACACCAAAAATAAGGTGTTTTTTTTTTCTTTTCTTCTTTTTTTCTTTTTTTTTTTGGGGGGGGGGGGGGGGGGGGGGGGGGACAGTACACAAGTATTAATATATAAATATATATATATATATATATATATATATATATATATATATATATATATATATATATATATATATATATATATATATATATATATATATATATATATCATGTAAGTTAATTCAAAAAGATAAATTCTTGTGTAAAACTCTACTTGGAATTTGGTATTTTGAAAGTAGAACTACAAGTTAAACAGTTGCATATCCTTTACAGGACGTGTCAGTCAACCCCATCATTTTTGTCTGTTTGTGATTTCTCGGCAAGTTTACGTTCAGTCGTTTGCCATTGCATTCTGAACGACCGGCACTCATACCATTTTATAAAAACTAATGCAAGGCGATCTGCTTCCAAATCGCACGCTACAGATTTACAAGTATTGATATATATTCTGTACAGTTGATTCAGACAAGCGGATTATTTTCTGAGACTCCTCTGACATGCTTGTAAAATCGAAGACTAGGTCTGAATGTATTGACAACTTGCGTCGTAGTCGCCGAGCCAATGTCATTCTTGTGAGAAATACAAATTATAATATCTTGGCAAGACAGTAATTGTACCAGTACCTACATGTTTTATCACGCGAAATGTTATCTCTCGATTTTGTTGTGATATACACACTCAAGAAAACAGATAAAATGGTTATATCGCAGAAATACATGACACCAAAATGTGATATAACAATAGAAGGGAAATGCATAACTAAGTTGATAAATTTAAATTCATAGGGGCAATGATAACATCAGATTAAAAATCATAGACATAAATTAAGAGCAGAATAGGGCAAGCAGAGGCTGATTTCTAGAAAGTGACAAATATCGCATGCAATCAGTCATCATCATTGAATGTAAGAAAGAGTGTGCTGAAATACTACATGGAACCTGTCTTGCTGTATGGCAGTAATTCATGGAACATAAAGGAACAAATTAAAAAGAGCATAGACGCAACTGAAATGTAATTTCCGACATGAATGTTGCGAATACCATGGACTGCCAGAGTATCTAACAAGGAATGCCCGGAAGAGTAATGACAGTAGAACATTGTGGACAACTGTATGAACGAGGCAAACATCGTTCTTTGGTCATATGTAATATCAGAAGATAATCATTGGAAAACATCGTGACACCCAGAAAGATCACTGGGAAAGACGCAGAAGTAGACCAAGAGAAATGGTGCTGCTTAGGCAGAATCGGTGGCATGGAGAAGAATCAATATCAGAGATGATCCGGAACATAAAGGACCGTGGAATGTCAAGAGTCATGAACGCCTACATCATTTGGCAGGACAAATGATGATGCGTGCTTGCTTGCTTGCGTTCGCTGGCTGTGAACTCCAGCGTGCAGTCCTGCATGTCGGATGAAGACATCCTGTTGTCCAACATCAGTGTGATGTTATACCGGACCTGAGATTTGCGTGAGTATCCATTGTCTCATGTCTGACTTATTTGTGTGTAGACTGGTGGTTCTTCGCCGTGCAGGCAGATATCTCTGACTTCCGAAGAATCAGCGATCCTACTACGTTAGCCAGGACACCGAAGGGACCTGTTGCCCAGGATGCACCACTAGGACGTGTTAGTAGGTCTTTTTTTTCCGCGTTTCCATCCTGTTTCAGGATATTGCGGTCAACACCAGCATCTTTCAGCTGTATGTTGATTCCTAGGCTAGATTACGCTCATCAGCACGCCACGACTTTCTGAGCGACCGGCTCCATACTCTCCTAAGTCACTTTTGCGATTCGAACCACTGCTAATTCTCGTCGCGTCACGTGACGAGAGTATTCGGGGTTAACGGAGAAAGCTGCTAACCTCTCGGCCACGGAGCCGGCACGTTAGTAGGTCTTGGCCAGTATAAAACCTGGCCCTGATGCTTTGGAAACACCTCTGCGTCCCAAATGATAATGATTATGATACTAAATCTAAGACGTTAGATGTATATCCTTTACAGGTCGTTGCAACTAGCCCCTTCATATTTTGGCTGTTTGTGATCTCTTGGCAAGTTTACTTTCAGTAGTTTGCCATTGCTTTCTCAACCGCCAGCACTCATACCATTGTATGAAAACCAACGCATGCGGTCTGCTTATATATCGCCTGCAGCTGTGTTTCTAACGCGGTATGCGAGATTGCGAAATGCATTTGTAACCCCTCCGTTACAGCGCCAAGAGTCTAGGAACTATTACAACAGTGGCCTATAGTTTACTTAATGTTTTGCTGTATAGGTACCTATCGAACATCGATTTTTAGCATAACAATCTACTTTCAGCATGGCATTATTAACACAGACCAGCAACTATTGGCGAACATTCTTACATAAATAGTTACCTTGCAAAGACTTATTTCTGTATAAGTCTTACCTAGAGTATCCAATCTAAATGTACACAGGTTAAATACGATTCAAAAATGTGAAGTGTGAAAGCAGTAGTGCTGGAAATCGATGTGGTTTAGTTAAGTATTATTCTACTGAGATTTGCATACATAATAACTTCATACCTACTGACACAAACGTGTGAAGGTACCGATTGAGTATTGTTTAGTTAGCTGTTGCATCTGTCGTGACAATCACTACCGAACTGGTATGCGGTGATTGTGTTTTCCCAGCAACAAATAGAAACCGCACAAAACCGCTGGAGTGCTCATGGTACTGAAAGTGGGAACTGTGATTAGCTAGTGATTCTACGTGTCAGATATGGTGCATCAGACTGATGTTCTGTGTATCAGACTGTGGGGAGATAATGTCCGTGACTGATGTTCTGTATATCAGACTGTGAGAGATAATGTCCGTGACTGATGTTCTGTGTATCAGTCTGTGAGAGGTAATGTCCGTGACTGATGTTCTGTGTATCAGACTGTAAGAGATAATTTTTGTGACTGATGTTCTGTATATCAGACTGTGGGAGATAATGTCCGTGACTGATGTTCTGTATATCAGACTGTGGGAGATAATGTCCGTGACTGATGTTCTGTATATCAGACGGTGAGAGATAATGTACGTGACTGATGTTCTGTATATCAGACTGTGAGAAATAATGTCCGTGACTGATGTTATGTGTATCAGTCTGTGAGAGGTAATGTCCGTGACTGATGTTCTGTGTATCAGACTGTGGGAGATAATGTCCGTGACTGATGTTCTGTATATCAGACTGTGGGAGATAATATCAGTGACTGATGTTCTGTGTATCAGACTGTGGGAGTTAATGTCCGTGACTGATGTTCTGTATATCAGACTGTGAGAGATAATGTCCGTGACTGATGTTCTGTGTATCAGACTGTGAGAGATAATGTCCGTGACTGATGTTCTGTATATCAGACTGTGGGAGATAATGTCCGTGACTGATGTTCTATATATCAGACTGTGAGAGATAATGTCCGTGACTGATGTTCTGTATATCAGACTGTGAGAGATAATGTCCGTGACTGATGTTTCGTGTATCAGACTGTGGGGAGATAATGTCCGTGACTGATGTTCTATATATAAGACTGTGAGAGATAATGTCCGTGACAGATGTTCTGTATATCAGACTGTCAGAAATAATGTCCGTGACTGATGTTCTGTATATCAGACTGTGAGAGATAATGTCCGTGACTGATGTTCTGTGTATCAGACTGTGGGAGATAATGTCCGTGACAGATGTTCTGAATATCAGACTGTGAGAGATAATGTCCGTGACTGATGTTCTGTATATCAGACTGTGAGAGATAATGTCCGTGACTGATGTTCTGTGTATCATACTGTGGGAGATAATGTCCGTGACAGATGTTATGTGTATCACACTGTGGGAGATAATGTCCGTGACTGATGTTCTGTGTATCAGACTTTGAGAGATAATGTCCGTGACAGATGTTATGTGTATCATACTGTGGGAGATAATGTCCGTGACAGTTTAGAAGTGCTTATGCATGAAAGCATATTATGTCCTTTACTTACTTGGTCAAACAGGGGGATGGGTTCAGTAAACTACATTCCACATGTTACATCAAAGTAATAATGTAAAGAAACATACATTAAATATTTCACTCTAAAGTTAATATAAGTAACATATAATTGGTATGAATGTGGAGGTCTATGTGAAATGTTCCTCATGAGGATTTACACTGCCTCTCATTCAATAACACACATATATATATATACAGAGTGAAAGAAAGATGAGACACCACATTGTACTCATTCTCTCAAACTAACACCATTCTTCTTTTATTCGTTCACTTGAGTGCCGGTGTTGGGCTGTTAGCTGGACTGTGGTTCGGTCAGAGTGCTAAATGCTTGTTCGAATAAATCACAGCAGTATAAATGCTGGACAAGTCATGGATGCTAAACAGTTACACTCACAATCTGTCTTCACGCCACGGACATATAAGATAAGAGGTAGAGTCTTTCATTCCTCCTTCTCCCATTCGCGTGTGTTGGCGGTTCGCTGTGGATTGCAACTAAGGCGACACCTAGCACCAGATCATAGTTTATCGTGTACTAAACCTGCTCTGAACGCAGTCAGCAAGCCAGTGGGATTTATACTCAAGAATAGGAAACAGTCTGGGCATAATTGAGCCTCTTTTCACAGCTTCAGACATAGTGATTGTACAGCAACTCTTCTGGAAACGAAAGATAGAGGGCGTCAGATATCTACATCAGCGCTGGCAGAGAGTAGCCATCTTGGGACTGGTTGAAAGTTGGTTTCTATCTTCCAATAGAAGAATAAATATATATATTCGTGCCGGAACTTAAACACACACACACTCTCATACTTAAAGCTTTACCTGACTCAGAAATAAACAAACTCAGGCATAATTTCGTCTGAAGCTTTCCTTCTGAATCAGGATGAGGGACTTACAGAGACCTAAAACACATCTAGATGCTTGGCAGGTCGCTCTGCAAGTGCCGAAATTTAGCGTCGCTGGACCCAGAATAATTCGCGGGCGACGCGATTATTCTAGGTTAACCAATGGACAGAACGGGCTTAGACCACATGATCTGTCCATCATTGGGTGTCACAGCTATTAATACTGTTGACGCCGCATTCCTAGCGTCCCAATTCTCTCTAGTGCAAACCTTTAGTGAGAAGTGTGTTTTGAAATTGTGATGTGCAGCAGTGAACAAGACGGAATGCGCATCATGCGACAGTATCAGACTGTGAGAGATAATATCCGTGACTGATGCCCTGTGTATCAGACTGTGGGAGATCATGTCCGTGACTGATGTTCTGTGTATCAGACTGTGGGAGATAATGTCCGTGACTGATGTTCTGTGTATCAGACGGTGAGAGATAATGTCCGTGACTGATGTTCTGTGTCTGATGTTCTGTGTATCATACCGTGGGAGATCATGTCCGTGACTGATGTTCTGTGTATCAGACAGTGCGAGATAATGTCCGTGACTGATGTTATGTGTATCAGACGGTGAGAGATAATGTCCGTGACTGATGTTCTGTGTCTGATGTTCTGTGTATCATACCGTGGGAGATCATGTCCGTGACTGATGTTCTGTCTATCAGACTGTGCGAGATAATGTCCGTGACTGATGTGCTGTGTATCAGACTGTGAGAGATAAAGTCCGTGACTGATGTTCTGTGTATCAGACTGTGGGAGATAATGTCCGTGACTGATGTTCTGTGTATCATACTGTGAGAGATAATGTCCGTGACAGATGTTTTGTGTATCATACTGTGGGAGATAATGTCCATGACAGATGTTCTGTGTATCAGACTGTGAGAGATAATGTCCGTGACAGATGTTCTGTATATCAGACTGTGAGAGATAATGTCCGTGAAAGATGATCTGTATATCAGACTGTGGGAGACAATGTCCGTGACTGATGTTCTGTGTATCAGACTGTGGGAGACAATGTCCGTGACTGATGTTCTGTGTATCAGACTGTGGGAGATAATGTCCGTGTCTGATGTTCTGTGTATCAGACTGTGGGAGATAATGTCTGTGACTGATGTTCTGTGTATCAGACGGTGACAGATAATGTCCGTGACTGATGTTCTGTGTCTGATGTTCTGTGTATCATACCGTGGAGATCATGTCCGTGACTGATGTTCTGTGTATCAGATTGTGCGAGATAATGTCCGTGACTGATGTGCTGTGTATCAGACTGTGAGAGATAATGTCCGTGACTGATGTTCTGTGTATCAGACTGTGGGAGATAATGTCCGTGACTGATGTTCTGTGTATCATACTGTGAGATATAATGTCCGTTAAAGATGATCTGTATATCAGACTGTGGGAGACAATGTCCGTGACTGATGTTCTGTGTATCAGACTGTGGGAGACAATGTCCGTGACTGATGTTCTGTGTATCAGACTGTGGGAGATAATGTCCGTGTCTGATGTTCTGGGTATCAGACTGTGGGAGATAATGTCCGTGACTGATGTTCTTTGTATCAGACGGTGAGAGATAATGTCCGTGACTGATGTTCTGTGTCTGATGTTCTGTGTATCATACCGTGGGAGATCATGTCCGTGACTGATGTTCTGTGTATCAGACTGTGCGAGATAATGTCCGTGACTGATGTGCTGTGTATCAGACTGTGAGAGATAATGTCCGTGACTGATGTTCTGTGTATCAGACTGTGGGAGATAATGTCCGTGACTGATGTTCTGTCTATCATACTGTGAGAGATAATGTCTGTGACAGATGTTCTGTGTATCATACTGTGGGAGATAATGTCCATGACAGATGTTCTGTGTATCAGACTGTGAGAGATAATGTCCGTGACAGATGTTCTGTATATCAGACTGTGAGAGATAATGTCCGTGAAAGATGATCTGTATATCAGACTGTGGGAGACAATGTCCGTGACTGATGTTCTGTGTATCAGACTGAGGGAGATAATGTCCGTGACTGATGTTCTGTATATCAGACCGTGGGAGATAATGTCCGTGACTGATGTTCTGTATATCAGACTGTGAGAGATAATGTCCGTGACAGATGTTCTGTATATCAGACTGTGGGAGATAATGTCCGTGACTGATGTTGTGTATATCAGACTGTGAGAGATAATGTCCGTGACTAATGTTCTGTATATCAGACTGTGAGAGATAATGTCCGTGACTGATGTTCTGTATATCAGACTGTGGGAGATAATGTCCGTGACTGATGTTCTGTGTATCAGACTGTGACAGATAATGTCCGTGACTGATGTTCTGTATATCAGACTGTGGGAGATAATGTCCGTGACTGATGTTCTGTATATCAGACTGTGAGAGATAATGTCCGTGACAGATGTTCTGTATATCAGACTGTCAGATATAATGTCCGTGACTGATGTTCTGTATATCAGACTGTGAGAGATAATGCCCCTGACTGATGTTCTGTGTATCAGTCTGTGAGAGGTAATGTCTGTGACTGATGTTCTGTGTATCAGACTGTGGGAGATGATGTCTGTGACTGATGTTCTGTATATCAGACCGTGGGAGATAATGTCCGTGACTGATGTTATGTATATCAGACTGTGGGAGATAATGTCCGTGACTGATGTTCTGTATATCAGACTGTGAGAGATAATGTCCGTGACAGATGTTCTGTATATCAGACTGTGAGAGATAATGTCCGTGACTGATGTTCTGTATACCAGACTGTGAGAGATAATGTCCGTGACTGATGTTATGTGTATCATACTGTGGGAGATAATGTCCGTGACAGGTGTTATGTGTATCACACTGTGGGATATAATGTACGTGACTGATGTTCTATGTATCACACTGTGAGAGATAATGTCCGTGACTGATGTTCTGTGTATCAGACTGTGAGAGATAATATCCGTGACAGATGTTATGTGTATCATACTTTGGGAGATAATGTCCGTGACAGATTTTCTGTGTATCAGACTGTGAGAGATAATGTCCGTGACTGATGTTCTGTATATCAGACTGTGGCAGATAATGTCCGTGACTGATGTTCTGTATATCAGACTGTGGGAGATAATGTCCGTGACAGATGTTCTGAATATCAGACTGTGAGAGATAATGTCCGTGACTAATGTTCTGTATATCAGACTGTGAGAGGTAATGTCCGTGACTGATGTTCTGTGTATCATACTGTGGGAGATAATATCCGTGACTGATGCCCTGTGTATCAGACTGTGGGAGATCATGTCCGTGACTGATGTTCTGTGTATCAGACTGTGGGAGATAATGTCCGTGACTGATGTTCTGTGTATCAGACTGTGGGAGATAATGTCTGTGACTGATGTTCTGTGTATCAGACGGTGAGAGATAATGTCCGTGACTGATGTTCTGTGTCTGATGTTCTGTGTATCATACCGTGGAGATCATGTCCGTGACCGATGTTCTGTGTATCAGACTGTGCGAGATAATGTCCGTGACTGATGTGCTGTGTATCAGACTGTGGGAGATAATGTCCATGACAGATGTTCTGTGTATCAGACTGTGAGAGATAATGTCCGTGACAGATTTTCTGTATATCAGACTGTGAGAGATAATGTCCGTGAAAGATGATCTGTATATCAGACTGTGGGAGACAATGTCCGTGACTGATGTTCTGTGTATCAGACTGAGGGAGATAATGTCCGTGACTGATGTTCTGTATATCAGACCGTGGGAGATAATGTCCGTGACTGATGTTCTGTATATCAGACTGTGAGAGATAATGTCCGTGACAGATGTTCTGTATATCAGACTGTGGGAGATAATGTCCGTGACTGATGTTGTGTATATCAGACTGTGAGAGATAATGTCCGTGACTAATGTTCTGTATATCAGACTGTGAGAGATAATGTCCGTGACTGATGTTCTGTATATCAGACTGTGGGAGATAATGTCCGTGACTGATGTTCTGTGTATCAGACTGTGACAGATAATGTCCGTGACTGATGTTCTGTATATCAGACTGTGGGAGATAATGTCCGTGACTGATGTTCTGTATATCAGACTGTGAGAGATAATGTCCGTGACAGATGTTCTGTATATCAGACTGTCAGATATAATGTCCGTGACTGATGTTCTGTATATCAGACTGTGAGAGATAATGCTCCTGACTGATGTTCTGTGTATCAGTCTGTGAGAGGTAATGTCCGTGACTGATGTTCTGTGTATCAGACTGTGGGAGATAATGTCTGTGACTGATGTTCTGTATATCAGACCGTGGGAGATAATGTCCGTGACTTATGTTATGTATATCAGACTGTGGGAGATAATGTCCGTGACTGATGTTCTGTATACCAGACTGTGAGAGATAATGTCCGTGACTGATGTTCTATGTATCACACTGTGAGAGATAATGTCCGTGACTGATGTTCTGTGTATCAGACTGTGGGATATAATATCCGTGACAGATGTTATGTGTATCATACTTTGGGAGATAATGTCCGTGACAGATTTTCTGTGTATCAGACTGTGGGAGATAATGTCCGTGACTGATGTTCTGTGTATCAGACTGTGAGAGATAATGTCCGTGACTGATGCTCTGTGTATCAGACTGTGGGAGATAATGTCCGTGACTGATGTTCTGTGTATCAGACTGTGAGAGATAATGTCCGTGACTGATGTTCTGTGTATTAGACTGTGAGAGATAATGTCCTTGACTGATGTTCTGTGTATCAGACTGTGGGAGATAATGTCCGTGACTAATGTTCTATGTATCAGACTGTGAGAGATAATGTCCGTGACTGATGTTCTGTGTATCAGACTGTGAGAGATAATGTCCGTGACTGATGTTCTGTGTATCAGACTGTGAGAGATAATGTCCGTGACTGATGTTCTGTGTATCAGACTGTGGGAGATAATGTCCGTGACTGATGTTCTGTGTATCAGACTGTGAGAGATAATGTCCGTGCCAGATGTTCTGTGTATCATACTGTGGGAGATCATGTCCGTGACAGATGTTCTGTATATCAGACTGTGGGAGATAATGTCCGTGACTGATGTTCTGTATATCAGACTGTGTGAGATAATGTCCGTGACTGATGTTCTGTGTATCAGACTGTGGGAGATAATGTCTGTGACTGATGTTCTGTGTATCAGACTGTGGGAGACAATGTCCGTGACTGATGTTCTGTGTATCAGACTGTGGGAGATAATGTCCGTGACTGATGTTTCGTGTATCACACTGTGGGAGATAATGTCCGTGACTGATGTTCTGTGTATCACACTGTGGGAGCTAGTGTCCCGGAGATTATCAGTATTCGAGTTGTGCACGAGGAACAGTTCACAAGACAGACTGTTCCTGGGATTTATGGAAGGTTGGCGGAGGAGGTGGGGGCGGAGGGGGTTGTCACGTTAAGAGGGTTGACGGTTTGTAGTACTGTTGCGGCTGTGATGGTTGACGTTGAGATAGAGTAGAGTGGATGTATTTTAGGACCATCCTGATCATGAAAGACATATTTCAGTAGAAGTGAAAAGTATATTCCAAAGAGGGCGCAAGCTAGTACACAACCTTGCTTAACTCCACTCTTGATTTCAAATTCTTCAGAAGTTGCACCATCAAACTTGATTATACCCTTCATGCCTGTGTGGAACGATTCCACAATGGACAGAAGAGTTGGTGGGCAGCCAATCTTCTTTAGTGCCTTGAATAGACCCTCACGATTGACCAAATCAAATGCCTTTGTGAGGTCGATGAAGGCAATAAACAGTGGTTAATTCTGTTCACGGGATTTTTCTTGCATTTGTCGCAATGAGAATATCATATCAATGGTAGGCCGGTTCTGTCGAAAGCCACACTGTGATTCGGGGTAGACTTGATCTCCTAAGACTTGAAGTCTGCGCAGAACAATTCTGGCAAATACTTTTCCAACAATACACAGAAGTGAGATACCCCTATAGTTGTTGCAGTCGCTCCGATCGCCCTTGTTCTTGTACAGTGTTATGATGTTTGAATCTTTGAAATCCTGTGGGACTTGTCCTTCATGCCAGCATAGCTCTATTAGCTGGTTGATCTGTAGAGTGAGTGTGTCTTGCCCACACCTGATAACCTCTATTGGAATCCCATCCTTACCTGGAGCCTTGCCAGATGTAAGTTCATTTATAGCACACTTAACTTCTGTTATGGTGGGAAGTGTGTCCATGTGGTCAAGAGTTGGTAGAGCCTATATGGCGTTGAGGGCATCATCCGCTAGTTTGGTCTCACTTGAGTAAAGCTCCAAATAGTGCTCTACCCATCTATCCATCTGCTGTTTCTTATCAGTTATGATTTCTCGAGTCAAGGTTTTCAGTGGTGCACGCCTTTTGATCATTGGACCACAGGCTTTCTTTATTCCTTCATATATGCTTCTGGTGTTTCCCTTATCACTTGCGATTTGAATGGACTCACATAACTTGACCCAACAATCATTTGCACACTGCCTGGCAGCCTTTTGCACATCCTTCCTAGCTTGCCTTAGCTCACTCAGAGTGTTACGCGTTGGTCTTTCCTTATCACTTGCGATTTGAATGGACTCACATAACTTGACCCAACAATCATTTGCACACTGCCTGGCAGCCTTTTGCACATCCTTCCTAGCTTGCCTTAGCTCACTCAGAGTGTTACGCGTTGGTCTTTCCTTGTTTCTTAAGAGAGCTATCTTCTTCTTATCAATCAAGGGCTGCAGTTCTGTGGGATGACAGGTAATTTAGTTTGTGTTTTCTACAGGTGTCATTCAGCAACAGCAACATCGAACTTTATATTCCCGTTCGTCAGGTGGCGATAGGTGTCTCATTCATAAAGAAATGCTTCCTGTTAACGTTAACAAATGTTTGTCCCGTAAAGCGGTGAATTGACAGGTAGAAAAATTTTCTCAAGGACGCTCCAAAATTGTTGATGAAATCTGATCTGGTCGTCTTGTTGAGATTGCAACAGAAGCATCCGTGCAGCGGGTGGAGAAGATGATTATAGGTGACAGGCGAGTAACGATTAGACTATGTAGCATCTGCAATAGTGTGTTCACATGGTTCAGCATGCAAGAAAACGTCCTGACTAGAGGAGTGTCGCTTCTTCATGACAATGCCAGACCACATACAGCTTAATTAACTCAGGAAAAAATTAACCAGCTAAGGTAGGAAGTTCTGGAACATTCACCTTACTTAGCCCCGACTTAGCCCCTAGCGATTTCCACTTTTTTTTTTTTGGTCCACTGAAAACTCCCTTTGGCGGGAGACATTTCGCGAATGAGGCCAAAGTTGAATGTGAAGTGAAAACGTCGTTTAGAAAACAGAGCACGCAGTTCTATGAGGCCGGTTTGGGAGGACTGAAAAAACGATGGGATAAGTGCATCAATGTTGGTAGGAATTATGTTGAGAAATAAAGGGACAATTTATGTATAAACATAAACTGGTTTCAAGTTGTTATCATACTTAGGTATTTTTATACAGCCATTTGTGACTTACTTATTTACTTAAATAAAACCTCACCAAATCAGGGCATTTTCGAGTTTTGCTGGTTAAAGGAAATATCTGGACACCACCAAAAAACCAGGACAGGACAAAGCTATGTGAGTCCATTGTTTTAGTAGACAAACGGCCTTGACCGTGAAGACAAGAAATATGGGAAGTTCATCCTGTTTCGGCTTGTTGAGTTGTGAAAAGTATTTCCTGAGTGGATCTGTGATCAAGTGATGTGTTTGTGAAACCGTAAGTTTAAAGTGATTAATTTAATGACGTATTCTAGATTACAACGACGTACCCAGAATTCTGACTTGAAACTGTTTGCTTGGTGGACGCAACGTGGGCAAATACAACAGTTGAGGTTATGGGGAAGAATAATATTATAATATTATTATCCACATAGTGGTCTTTTACCTCTGCCTTTGACAGCCATTACCGACTGTCAGGACAAGTGAGTGCGCTGCTCTGCTCAGCTGCAGAGGTGTCCACTTACTCCAGTGGATACTCGGTCCCCAGGCTGCGTTAGACACACCGTGGTGTGTTTCCATCCTCTACCACTAGGAGGTGTAGTTGGGATGTTCCCTTCCTACAGTTATGGTCTGTGACCAAAACTCTCCAGTACTTTTGAAGAATTTTATTACGATCTTATATTTCTTCGTATACGTATGTATTGTTGGTATACATAAATCACATATTCCATACATTAAGAATACCATCGTGTACTATACGTTTACGTGTAACTATACACTTTGATTATGCAATGCCGTCATCTCCTGGCCTGTCTCCAATGGTCAACTGCCCACCATACTGTATATATTTTAATTAAGAGCTAGAGAAACAACAGTAGAAGATAATTTCTATTGACCACTGGGTGAACTAAAAATAAAAATCGTTACATACACACAAGCGACAACATTACAGATATAGACAAATTTCAAGCGAACGAAATAAGAAGAAGAGTTATTTTAATTTCTATCTGAAACAATAAATCGTGGGTTTTATGTGAACATATTAAAGCCCACATTTGACCTTACATTCGGTTAACCAATTGTCTTAACGTCCTCCCAGGTCTCTTCGGCGATCTCCTTGGCCTTTTCGTAGCCTTTTTTAGCTCCCTCCTTGACATGCTCCGCCCCGGCTTTCAAAGTGTCATAGAAGTCTGTCAGCCAGCCCCGCTTGAGCACCTCCAGGTCCTCCACTTCTCTGTCAGTGAGACGCCTGCGATCAGCACAAGCCAGGGTCACAAGAATGATCAGAGTCGATAAGAGAACCACACACTTCATGTCTGCTTAAGTTGTTAGTCTGTAATAAGGCAAAGACGTGTTAACTGAGCATGAAGATATGAACTAATTGGAAGGTACAAGAATAACAGGCTATAATAATGTCTTTAGTTATTCTGTTTAGTTTATCACTCTTAACATATATGATTATGGAGGTCCGCATGGCTGAATGGATTTTGAGCTCTTTTTCTTAAACATCAGGTGTGCTGATGCCAAGGTAAGGGGTTCAACCCTTACACCGGACAGTTGAACTAAAATTTTGTCTTCTCGTCCTTGACTTGGGGACGTGTATCTCTGTAGTCTGAGTGGCTTCGGCTAATGGACACTGGCAATATGGAAAGCTAATCCCCACATAAAATTCAGTCCAGTGTTACTAAAAGTAGTGTGTATGGACTACGCTTGAGTTCAAAAAGAACGAACGCAAAAAAAAAAAATAATAAACCGCACGCAAATCATGCAGTTATATCAGCAACGTTTTGATTTAATTTCGTAAAGAAGCAAAAGCATCCATGGAAGCGATGGGTATGTGATTGTATAAAAGAGTTGTGAATTAATTGTATTCATCCATATTCTCGTTAACATGCCAGACCTCCGTGCTGTTATTCTTATATGATCATGCATGTTGGTTTTGTTATATTACCATTCCTCCAAGTTGTTGCTAATATGTTATTCCGCCATGTTGCTGTTTTTAGCATGCCATTCCTCCATGCTGTTGTTAACATACCATTCCTTAATGCCTGTTTTAACATGCCATTACTCCATATCTGTTTTAACATGCCATTCCCCCATACCTGTGTTAACATACCATTCCCTCATATTGTTTTTAACATGTCATTTCGAAATGTTGTTGTCAATACATCATTCCGTCATGTTGTTGTGAATATATCATTCCCCAATGACCATGTTAACACACCATTCCCCCATGACTGTATTAACATACCATTCCCCCATGACTGTGATAAGATACCATTCCTCCATGACTGTTTTAACATACCATTCCCCCATGACTGTGATAAGATACCATTCCTCCATGACTGTGTTAACATCCCATTCCCGCATGACTGTGTTAACATACCATTCCCACAAGACTGCGTTAACATACCATTCCTCCATGACTGCGTTAACATACCATTCCTCCATGACTGTCTTAACATACCATTCCCCCATGACTGTGTTAACATACCATTCCCCCATGACTGCGTTAACATACCATTCCACCATGACTGCGTTTACATACGATTCCCACAAGACTGCGTTAACATATCATTCCTCCATGACTGTATTAACATACCATTCCCCCATGACTGTCTTAACATGCCATTCCCCCATGACTGTGTTAACATACCATTCCCCCATGACTGTCTTAACATGCCATTCCCCCATGACTGTGTTAACATACCATTCTTCCATGACTGTGTTAACATACCATTCCCCCAAGACTGTCTTAACATGCCATTCCCCCATGACTGTGTTAACATACCATTCTTCCATGACTGTGTTAACATACCATTCCTCCATGACTGCGCTAACATAACATTCTTCCATGACTGTGTTAACATACCATTCCTCCATGACTGTCTTAACATACTATTCCCCCATGACTGTGTTAACATACCATTCCTCCATGACTGTGTTAATATACCATTCCCACATGACAGCGTTAACATACCATTCCTCCATGACTGCGTTAACATACCATTCCTCCATGACTGTCTTAACATACCATTCTCCCATGACTGTGTTAACATACCATTCCCCCATGACTGTGTTAACATACCATTCCTCCATGACTGCGTTAACATACCATTCCTCCATGACTGTATTAACTTACCATTCCCCCATGACTGTCTTAACATGCCATTCCCCCATGACTGTGATAAGATACCATTCCATCATGACTGCGTTAACATACCATTCCAACAATACTGTATTAGCATACCATTCCTCCATTATTGTATTAACATACCATTCCTCCATGACTGTATTAACATGCCATTACCCCATGACTGTGTTAACATACCATTCCTCCATGACTGTATAAACATACCATTCCTCCATGACTGTATTAACACACCATTCCCCCATGACTGTGATAAGATACCATTCCTCCATGACTGTGTTAACATACCATTCCACCATGACTGTGTAGCATACTATCCCTCCATTTTGTTGTCAATACACCATTCCGTCATGTTGTTGTCAATATACCATTCCTTCATGCCTTAGTTAGTTAGTTAGTCTGTTGCGGTTCCAACTTCAAGCTGCAAAGATTCTATCCCTTATTCCCAGCTACTCCATCTTCGTCGGATCTGTCAGGATAATAATGATTTCCTCGAGAATGCCCATGAAATGCTTGACTGATTCCGCAGACGGGCCTACTCAGAGCACATTCTTTCCACAGCTTTCTTGTCGCATAACCCACGTCCCGCGTGAGATGTCCCTTGTCAAGAAAACGCGACCTCCTGACAATGAACCTAAGCTTATCCTCATCTTTCATCCACATGTCCATGACATCAAGCACATTTTTCTCCGACACTGGTCTATCCTAGAATTCGATCCAACCACTCCGCCGAAACAAGAGCCTCAGAGACCACCTTGTGCACAGTCACCTCCCCACAGAAACTTCATCTATGGACACATTTAAATGCCACCGTAAGAATTGTCTGACATACCCACACGTTTTACAGATACCGTCGATTACATTCCCCCGAGACACCTCCTTGAAAGATTCTTTTACTTGCATATCCCGCAATCTTATATTTGTTATCATCTGCAAACAATGTGACATGAAATATATTGGTCAAATTGGCGGACGCCTTACCGACCGCTTTAGGGAACACTTCGGAGATATTAATCAGGACGCTGACAAACCTGTCCCCAAACATTTTAATTTTTCTAACCACAATGGAGTAAACGATGTATGTGTCACTGCATTGAAGCCTTGCTTCTCCAACAGCTCCATTAGGCTCAAAATTGAAAGCCAATTAATAAACTCTCTGGGATGCGTCCATCCATCAGGTATCAATACCGTTGTGGACGCTACTGTATAACTATGTCATCTTCCCTCTATATATTCACATCTAACTGTTCACACTCCTTTATATATTCATATCGAACTACTTACACTGTTTATAACTATGCTGTCCTCCCTCTATATATTCATACCTAACTGTTTACACACCTCTATATATTCATATGGACTATTCACACATCTTTTGGCAACACCTATCCTATCTGGCCCCCTGACAGCCTAACTGCATTTAAACTTTGTAGCAAAAAGAGCGCCTTTGTAAACCGGTTCAAACCATCATTTCTGCTCCCACATGGGAACCAAGTAGTTGTGTTTTTTATTTTTTTTTATTTTGCGTTTTCCCCCCGTTTTTATCAACTTGTGTTGTCCTGTCCTTGACAAAGATTCTTAGAATCGAAACGTCGGCCGTCCTATAGAACTTTTTTTTTAAATTATGTTATTATTTCATTTTATATATTTATTGATTGTTTCTGATTTTGGATAAGTCACACTTTGTTTCCACCTGTGTATGATGGAGTTCTCTGTAAGGTATGTACATTGTGTCTGTGTTTAGTATGTCTCTTCTTTTCGCATGAGCTAAATATAACAACAATAAGAAAGAGACAAACAGCTTTATTTGGTCATGTGAAACAAAAGAGAGGCATTGGAGAACATCGTGACGACTGGAAATATAAGAGGGAAGAGTGGCAGAGGCAGACCAAGACAAATGATGCTGGAAGGATCGAGACGGCGGAATGGAGGAAAATCATCAGCAGAGTTAATCCAGAACACATTAGACCGAGATCTGTGGAGAGACATGAACGCCCACTCCAGCTGGAAGGGCATTTTATTGATTGATGGATTCTTCTTCTGTTTTTTTTTTTTCTTTTGAAGTTGCATATACTTTACATGACGTTGCATTCAACACCAGCATTTTAGGGCCGTTATTGATGTTTGGGCAAGTTTGTACGTTCAGTAGTTTGCCATTGCTGTCTGAACGACCCGCTCCCATACCAACACGTTAAAACCAGCGCTACGCGGTCGCACTGGTTTCCTCTGTTAGGTCGACGATATTCTAAGAACCTTTCTGTGGTGTGTGAGATAAAAGCCTCAGTGTTCGTCTTTAGTGATTAGGAAATTGTCTATGACTCACATCCGCATGTTGCCACAGATGCATGTCCTCGACACTGTTAATGTAGCTTATTTGATGATGTTGTGCAATGGGTTCTCAATCTTGTGTCATCCCTGCAGTTCTATTGACAGCCTGCTTCTAACTTCTCTTGAACTGTGCCAAATGTTGTTGATTGTAAAGTGAAAATATTCACAGTTTGTGACATTCTCCCATTTCTTCATTGTTAATTGTGATCTTTTATTGTATTGTTCTTTTGTCTGTGGAAATAAATAACGCTAGGCACTGGATTTGTCCTTGCCGAACTTCTTCTGTTGTGGATAAGACATTTACCAATGTCGCTATATCGACATGCTTTGTGCGTAGTTACATAACCATCATTTGGATTCTGGTGTGAAATTCTACTTCTTACGAGTTATTATGAAAGTAGGCTTATTAGTGTATGTGTGTTTACTACTTGTTAGCGACATCTAACAATACAGAATTCATGTGTGAAATTCTACTCTATTATGCTCTTATGAAAGTAGACCCACGAGCATCGACATGTCTTGCTGCATAGTGTCCTAACGATTATCTGATCTGTATTGTGTGAAACTCGTCCTACAACTTGTTATTACGACATTAGAATTACAAGCATCGACATATTTTGCTGTATATTTACCTAACGAACGTCGATTCCTGTGAGAAACTCTACTTGCAAGTTGTTAGTTTTAAAGTAGAATTACAATCGTCGGCATTTTTTGCCGCACACTTACCTAGCGAACATCGATTCTTGTGTGAAACTCTACTTGTAACTTGTTATTTTGAAACTAGAATTACAAGTATTGATATGTTGTTCTGGGCAGTTAATTTAGAAAGGTAGATTTTTGTGTGAAATTCTAAGTCTTACGTGCGTGTAATGCAGTAGACTAGACCTGCACGTATTGACATGTGTTTCATCGATGTTACCTAATGAAGTTTCATTCTTTTGAGAAATACTACTTACTTTTAACAACTTCATGTGAAAGTAAATGTACCAGTATCTGTATGTTTTACCACACGAAATATTATCTCTCGATTTTTGTGTAATGAGCTAAATCAAGAAAATAGATACAATGATTATATCAAAGGTATAGGTGACAACATGTGAGATAACAACAGAACGGAAATTACTTAACCAAGTTGATCAAATTAAATTCTGGATGGAAATTATAACATCAGATGGAAGATCCAGGACAGAGATTAAGAGCAAACAGTCCAGCAAAATCTGCATTCCAGAAAATGTCAAGAAGCTTATGCAATACGTCACTGTCAATGAAAGTAATAAAGATTGTGCTGAAATATTATATAGAACCTCTTTTGCTGTATGGCAGTTAATCATGGGACATGAATGAATAAATTAGAAAGATCTTAGCAGTAACGGAAATGTAGTTTCTGAGAATAATGCTGCTAATACCTAGGATTGCCAGAGCAACAATCAATGATTGCCTAGAAGAGGCTAATGAAAGTAAAACATTATATACACCTGTAAGAAAAAGGCAATCATCGTTCTTTGGTCATGTAATCAGAAGATAAGCATTGAAAAACATCGTTACAACTAGAAATATTAATAGGTAAAAAGGCAGAGGCAGACCAAGAGAAATGATGCTGGATGGACTGAGACTGCGGCGTGGGCGAATATGATCATCAGAGTTGTTCCAGACCAGCAAGTACCGAGATATGTGAAGAGTCATGAAGGCTGAATGCTGGTTGTGATACTACATCTAAGAATCTAGTTGTGTATCCTTTATATGACGTCGCACTCAACCCCAGCAATGTTTGGCTGTTTGTGATTTCTCGGCAAGTTTATGTTCAGTAGTTGTTCATTGCTTTCTGAACGACCGCCACTCATAATATTGTATTAAAACCATCGCAAGGCAGTCAGCTTCCAAATCTCCGGCAGCTCTATTTCGAATGCATTTCGAATTGCATTCGTAACCCCTTTCGCCAGTCCCAAGGGTCTAAGAAACTATTACTCACGTTGCCTGTGATTAACTTCATGTTTTGCTGTACAGTTACCTATCTAACATCGATCTTTTGCAAAAACATATACTTTCAGCATGGCATTACAAAAATAGATCAACAATTATCGGCGAGCATTCTTACATAGTTACCTTGCACAGACTGATTCTTGTATAAGACTTTCGTAGATTATAAAATTTAAGTGTATACAACTGGTTAAATACGTTTCAAAACCGTGAGGTGTGAGAGCAGTAGTGTTGGCAATCGATGTGGTTTAGTTGAGTATTATTTTACTGAGATATGCATTCATGATAACTTCATACCTACTGACACAAACGTGTGAAGGTACTGTTAGAGTATTGTATAGTTAGCTGTTGCATCTGTCGTGACAATCACTACTGAACTGGTATGCGGTGAGTGTTATTTTCCACCAACAAATAGAAAATACACAAACCCGCTGGCTGTTCATGGCATCAAAGGTGACATTGTGATTACCTAGCGATTATATGTATCAGAGATGGTACATCACACTGTTGCTCTGTGTATCACACAATGGGAGCTAGTGTGTCTGACTGATGTTCTGTATATCACACTTTGGGAGAAATTGTCCACGACTGATGTTCTGTATATCAAACTTTGGGAGATATTGTACACGACTGATGCTCTGTGTATCACACTTTGGGAGAAATTGTCCACAACTGATGTTCTGTATATCAAACTTTGGGAGATATTGTACATGACTGATGCTCTGTGTATCACACTTTGGGAGAAATTGTCCACGACTGATGTTCTGTATATCAAACTTTGGGAGATATTGTACATGACTGATGCTCTGTGTATCACACTTTGGGAGAAATTGTCCACGACTGATGTTCTGTGTATCAGACTTTGGGAGAAATTGTCCACGACTGATGTTCTGTGTATCACACTTTGGGAGATAATGTCCGCTGACTGATTTTCTATGTATCCAACTTTGGGAGATAATGTCAGTGACTGATGTTCTGTATATCCAACTTTAGGAGATAATGTCCACGACTGATGATGTTCTGTGTATCACACTTTGGGAGATAATGTAAGTGACTTATGTTCTGTGTATCACACTTTGGGAGATAATGTAAGTGACTAATGTTCTGTGTATCACACTTTGGTCAGATAATGTCAGTGACTGATGTTCTGTGTATCCAACTTTGGGAGATAATGTCCGTGACTAATGTTCTGTGTATCCAACTTTGGGAGAAATTTTCCACGACTGATGATGTTCTGTGTATCACACTTTGAGAGATAATGTAAGTGACTTATGTTCTGTGTATCACACTTTGGGAGATAATGCCCATGAATGATGTTCTGTGTATCCAACTTTGGGAGATAATGTTCGTTACTGATGTTCTGTGTATCACACTTTTTGAGATAATGTAAGTAACTAATGTTCTGTGTATCACACTTTGGGAGATAATGTCAGTGACTAATGTTATGTGTATCCAACTTTGGGAGAAATTGTCCACGACTGATGATGTTCTGTGTATCACACATTGGGAGATAATGTTCGTGACTAATG
>JACEFZ010011455.1:702500-712500 GCA_014155875.1 Cepaea nemoralis
TCCATGACTGTCTTTACATACCATTCCCCCATGACTGTGTTAACATATCATTCCTCCATGACTGCGTTAACATACCATTCCCACATGACTGCGTTAACATACCATTCCTCCATGACAGCGTTAACATACCATTCCTCCATGACTGCGTTAACATACCATTCCCCCATGATTGTATTAACATAACATTCCCCCATGACTGTGCTAAGATACCATTCCTCCATGACTGTGTTAACATACCATTCCCCCATGACTGTATTAACATACCATTCCCCCATGACTGTGTTAACATACCATTCCCCCATGACTGTGTTAACATACCATTCCCACATGACTGTGATAATATACTATTCCCCCATGACTGTGTTAACATGCCATTCCCCCATGACTGTGATAAGATAACATTCCTCCATGACTGTCTTAACATGCCGTTCCCCCATGACTGTGTTAACATACCATTCTTCCATGACTGTGTTAACATACCATTCCCCCAAGACTGTCTTAACATGCCATTCCCCCATGACTGTGTTAACATACCATTCTTCCATGACTGTGTTAACATACCATTCTTCCATGACTGTGTTAACATACCATTCCCACATGACTGCGTTAACATACCATTCCTCAAAGACTGCGTTAACATACCATTCTTCCATGACTGTGTTAACATACCATTCCTCCATGACTGTGTTAACATACCCCATTCCCCCATGACTGTGTTAACATACCATTCCTCCATGACTGCTTTAACATACCATTCCTACATGACTGCGTTAACGTACCATTCCTCCATGACAGCGTTAACGTACCATTCCTCCATGACTACGTTAACATACCATTCCCACATGAATGTGTTAACATACCATTCCCACATGAATGTGTTAACATACCATTCCCCCATGACTGCGTTAACATACCATTCCCACATGACTGTATTAACATACCATTCCCCCATGACTGTATTAACATACCATTCCCCCATGACTGTATTAACACACCATTCCTCCATGACTGCGTTTACATACCATTCCTCCATGACTGTATTAACATACCATTCCCCCATGACTGTGTTAACATACCATTCCCCCATGACTGTGATAAGATACCATTCCTCCATGACTGCGTTAACATACCATTCCCACATGACTGTATTAACATACCATTCCCCCATGACTGTATTAACATACCATTCCTCAATGACTGTAGTAACATGTCATTACCCCATGACTGTGTTAACATACCATTCCTCCATGACTGTATTAACATACCATTCCTCCACGACTGTATTAACACACCATTCCCCCATGACTGTGATAAGATACCATTCCTCCATGACTGTATTAACATACCATTCCTCCATGACTGTGTTAACATACCATTCCTCCATGACTGTGTTAACATACCATTCCTCCATGACTGTGTTAGCATACTATCCCTCCATTTTGTTGTCAATACACCATTCCGTCATGTTGTTGTCAATATACCATTCCTTCATGCCTTAGTTAGTTAGTTAGTCTGTTGCGGTTCCAACTTCAAGTTGCAAAGATTCTATCCCATATTCCCAGCTACTTCATCTTCGTCGGATCTGTCAGGATGATAATGATGTCCTCGAGAAAGCCCATGAAATGTTTGACTTTTTCCGCAGACGGGCCTACTCAGAGCACATTCCGTCCACAGCTTTCTTGTCGCATAACCCACGTCCCGCGTGAGATGTCCCTTGTCAAGAAAACGCGACCTCCTAACAATTAACCTAAGCATATCCTCCTTTCAATCACGTGTCCATGCCATCAAGCACATTTTTCTCCGACACTAGTCTATTCTAGAATTCGATCCAACCACTCCGCCGAAACAAAAGCCTCAGAGACCACCTTGTGCAAAGTCACCTCCCCACAGAAACTTCATCTATGGACACATTTAAATGCCACTGTAAGAATTGTCTGACATACCCATCACGTTTTTCAGACACCGTCGATTACATTCCCCCGAGGCACGTTCCCCTTGAAAGATTCTTTTACTTGCATATCCCGCAATCTTATATTTGTTATCATCTGCAAACAATGTGACATGAAATATATTGGTCAAATTGGCAGACGCCTTGCCGACCGCTTTAGGGAACACTTCGGAAATATTAATCAGGACGCTGAAAAACCTGTCCCCAAACATTTTAATTGTTCTAACCACAATGGAGTAAACGATGTATGTGTCATTGCATTGAAACCTTGCTTCTCCAACAGCTCCATTAGGCTCAAAATTGAAAGCCAATTAATAAACTCTCTGGGATGCGTCCATCCATCATGTATCAATACCGTTGTGGACGCTACTGTATAACTATGTCATCTTCCCTCTATATATTCACAACTAACTGTTCACACTCCTCTATATATTCATATCGAACTACTTACACTATGCTGTCCTCCCTCTATATATTCATACCTAACTGTTTACACACCTCTATATATTCATATGGACTATTCTCACATCTTTTGGCAACACCTATCCTATCTGGCCCCCTGACAGCCTAACTGCATTTAAACTTTGTAGCAAAAAGAGCACCTTTGTAAATCGGTGTCAAACCATCATTTCTGCTCCCACATGGGAACCAAGGAGGTGTGTGTTTTTTTTTTTTTTTATTTTGCGTTTTTCTCCCGTTTTTATCAACATGTGTTGTCCTGTCCTTGATTGTTTCTGATTTTGGATAAGTCACACTTTGTTTCCACCTGTGTATGATGGAGTTCTCTGTAAGGTATGTACATTGTGTCTGTGTTTAGTATGTCTCTTCTTTTCGCAGGAGCTAAATATAACAACAATAAGAAAGAGACAAACAGCTTTATTTGGTCATGTGAAACAAAAGAGAGGCATTGGAGAACATCGTGACGTCTGGAAAGATCAGAGGGAAGAGAGGCAGAGGCGGACCAAGAGAAATGATGCTGGAAGGATCGAGGCGGCGTCATGGAGGAATATCATCAGCAGAGTTAATCGAGAACACATTAGACCGAGATCTGTGGAGAGACATGAACGCCCACGCCAGCTGGAAGGGCATTTTATTGATTGATGGATTCTTCTTCTGTTTTTTTTTTCTTTTGAAGTTGCATATACTTTACATGACGTTGCATTCAACACCAGCATTTTAGGGCCGTTATTGATGTTTGAGCAAGTTTGTACGTTCAGTAGTTTGCCATTGCTGTCTGAACGACCGGCTCCCATACCAACACGTTAAAACAGCGCTACACGGTCGCACTGGTTTCCTCTGTTAGGTCGACGATATTCTAAGAACCTTTCTGTGGTGTGTGAGATAAAAGCCTCAGTGTTCGTCTTTAGTGATTAGGAAATTGTCTATGACTCACATCCGCATGTTGCCACAGATGCATGTCCTCGACACTGTTAATGTAGCTTATTTGATGATGTTGTGCAATGGGTTCTCAATCTTGTGTCATCCCTGCAGTTCTATTGACAGCCTGCTTCTAACTTCTCTTGAACTGTGCCAAATGTTGTTGATTGTAAAGTGAAAATATTCACAGTTTGTGACATTCTCCCATTTCTTCAATGTTAATTGTGATCTTTTATTGTATTGTTCTTTTGTCTGTGGAAATAAATAACGCTAGGCACTGGATTTGTCCTTGCCGAACTTCTTCTGTTGTGGATAAAACATTTACCAATGTCGCTATATCGACATGCTTTGTGCGTAGTTACATAACCATCATTTGGATTCTGGTGTGAAATTCTACTTCTTACGAGTTATTATGACAGTAGGCTTATACGTGTATGTGTGTTTACTACTTGTTAGCGACATCTAACAATACAGAATTCATGTATGAAATTCTACTCTAGGATGTACTTATGAAAGTAGACCCACGAGCATAGACATGTGTTGCTGCATAGTTTCCTAACGAATATCTGTATTGTGTGAAATTAGTCTTACAACTTGTTATTACTAAATTAGAATTACAAGCATCGACATATTCTGCTGCAAATTTACCCAACGAACGTCGATTCTTGTGAGAAACTCTACTTGTAACTTGTTATTTTGAAACTAGAATTACAAGTATTGATATATGGTGTTCTGGACAGTTAATTTAGAAAGGTAGATTTTTGTGTAAAACTTTAAGTCTTACGTGCGTGGAATACAGTAGGCTAGACCTGCATGCATTGACATGTGTTCCATCGTTTTTATCTAAGGAAGTTTCATTCTTTTGAGATATACTACTTATACCATCTTCATATGAAAGTAAATGTACCAGTATCTGTATGTTTTACCACACTAAATGTTATCTCTCTATTCTTGTGTAATGAGCTAAATCAAGAAAACAGATAAATTTAGTATATCAAAGATATAGATGACAACATGTGAGATAACAACATAAAGGAAAATACTTAACCAAGTTGATCAAATTAAATTCTTGTGGGCAATTATAACATCAGATGGAAGATCCAGGATATAGATTAAGAGGAAACAGTCCAGCAAAATCTGCATTCCAGAAAATGACATAAATCACTATCATTGAAAGTAATAAAGATTGTGCTGAAATGTTATATAGAACCTGTTTTGCTGTATGGCAGTTAATCATGGGACATGAATGAACAAATTAGAACGAGCTTAGAAGCAACGGAAATGTGGTTTCTGAGAAGAATGCTGTGAATACCTAGGATTGCCAGAGTACCTAACAATGATTACCTAGAAGAGGCTAATAAAAGTAAAACATATACAAAGTGTATGAAAGAGGCAAACGTCGATCTTTGGTTATATAATCAGAAGATGAGCATTGAAAAACATCGTGACAACTAGAAATATCAATAGGAAAAAAGACAGAGGTAGACCAAGAGAAATGATGTTGGATGGACTGAGACGGCGGCGTGGAGGAATATCATCATCAGATTTGATCTAGACCAGCACGTTCCGAGATATGTGATGAGGCATGAAGGCCGAATGCTGATTGTGATACTAAAACTTAGAAGCTATTTGTATATGTTTTACGTTGACGTCGCGGTCAACCCCAGCAATACTTGGCTGTTTGTGACTTTTGGCAAGTTTACATTCAGTAGTTGCCCATTACCTTCTGAAAGACCGCCACTCATCCCATTGTATTAAAACCAGCGCAAGACAGTCAGCTTCCAAATATCCCGCAGCTATGTTTCGAATGCTTTTCGAATTGCATTCCTTTATCCCAGCCACAGCACCAAGAGTCTAAGAAACTATTACAAACGTGGCCTATGATTAACTTTATGTTTTGCCGTATAGTTACCTATCTAACATCGATATTTCGCAAAAACATTTACTTTGAGCATAGCATTATAAAAATATATCAGCAATTATCGTCGAGCATTCTTACATAGTTACCTTGCACAGACTGATTCCTGTATAAGACTTACGTAGATTATAAAATCTAAGTGTATACAACTGGTTAAATACGTTTTAAAACCGTGAAGTGTGAAAGCTGTAGTGCTGGCAATCCGTGTGCTTTAGTTGAATATTATTTTACTGAGATATGCATTCATGATAACTTCATACCTACTGACACAAACGTGTGAAGGTACTTTTAGAGTATTGTATAGTTAGCTGTTGCATCTGTCGTGACAATCACTACTGAACTGGTATGCGGTGAGTGTTATTTTCCACCAACAAATAGAAAATACACAAACCCGCTGGCTGTTTTTTGGCATCGAAGATGGCATTGTGGTTAGCTAGTGTTTCTACGTGTTAGAGATGTTGCATCAGACTGTTGTTTTGGGTATCACAAAATGGGAGCTAGTGTGCCTGATTGATGTTCTGAATATCACACTTTGGGAGATAATGTCCGTGAATGATGTTCTGTGTATCAGACTGTGGGAGATAATGTCCTTGACTGATGGTCTGTGTATCAGGCTGTGGGAGATAATGTCCTTGACTGATGGTCTCTGTATCAGACTGTGGGAGATAATGTCCGTGACTGATGTTCTGTGGGAGATAATGTCCGTAACTGATGTTCTGTGTATCAGACTGTGGGAGATAATGTCCATGACTGATGTTCTGTGTATCAGACTGTGGGAGATAATGTCCGTAACTGATGTTATATGTATCAGACTGTGGGAGATAATGCCCGTAGCTGATGTTCTGTGTATCAGATTGGGAGATAATGTCCGTGACTGATGTTCTGTGTATCAGACTGTGGGAGATAATGTCCGTGACTGATGTTCTGTGTATCAGACTGTGGGTGATAATGTCCTTGACTGATGTTCTGTGTATCAGACTGTGGGAGATAATGTCCTTGACTGATGTTCCGTGTATCAGACTGTGGGAGATAATGTCCTTGACTGATGTTCTGTGTATCATACTGTGGGAGATGGTGTCGTTGACTGATGTTATGTGTAGCAGACTGTGGGAGATAATGTCCTTGACTGATGTTCTGTGTATCAGATTGTGGAAGATAATGTCCGTAACTGATGTTCTGTGTATCAGACTGTGGGAGATAATGTCCGTGACTGATGTTCTGTGTATCAGACTGTGGGAGATAATATCCGTGAATGATGTTCTGTGTATCAGACAGTGGGAGATAATGTCCGTGACTGATGTTCTGTATATCAGACTGTGGGTGATAATGTCCGTGACTGATGTTCTGTGTATCAGACTGTGGGAGATAATATCCGTGGCTGATGTTCTGTGTATCAGACTGTGGGAGATGGTGTCCGTGACTGATGTTCTGTGTATCAGACTGTGGGTGATAATGTCCGTGACTGATGTTCTATGGGAGATAATGTCCGTGACTGATGTTATGTGTATCAGACTGTGGGAGATAATGTCCGTGACTGATGTTCTGTGTATCAGACTGTGGGAGATGGTGTTGGTGACTGATGTTCTGTGTATCAGACTGTAAGAGATGGTGTTGGTGACTGATGTTCTGTGTATCAGACTGTGGGAGATGGTGTTGGTGACTGATGTTCTGTGTATCAGACTGTGGGAGATAATGCCCGTGACTGATGTTCTGTGTATCAGACTGTGGGAGATAATATCCGTGACTGATGTTCTGTGTATCAGACTGTGGGAGATGGTGTCGTTGAGTGATGTTCTGTGTATCAGACTGTGGGAGATAATGTCCGTGACTGATGTTCTGTGTATCAGACTGTGGGAGATAATATCCATGACTGATGTTCTGTGTATCAGACTGTGGGAGATGGTGTCGTTGAGTGATGTTCTGTGTATCAGACTGTGGGAGATAATGTCCGTGACTGATGTTCTGTGTATCAGAATGTTGGAAATAATGTCCTTGACTGATGTTCTGTGTATCAGACTGTGGGAGATGGTGTTGGTGACTGATGTTCTGTGTATCAGACTGTGGGAGATAATGTCCGTGACTGATGTTCTGTATATCAGACTGTAAGAGATGGTGTCGTTGACTGATGTTCTGTGTATCAGACTGTGGGAGATAATGTCAGTGACTGATGTTCTGTGTATCAGACTGTTGGAGATAATGTCCGTGACTGATGTTCTGTGTATCAGACAGTGGGCGATAATGTCCGTGACTGATGTTCTGTGTATCAGACTGTGGGAGATGGTGTCGTTGACTGATGTTCTGTGTATCAGACTGTGGGAGATAATGTCCGTTTCTGATGTTCTGTGTATCAGACTGTGGGAGGTAATGTCCGTGACTGATGTTCTGTGTATCAGACTGTGGGAGATGGTGTCGTTGACTGATGATCTGTGTATCAGACTGTGGGAGATAATGTCCGTGACTGATGTTCTGTGTATCAGACTGTGGGAGATAATGTCCGTGACTGATGTTCTTGTATCAGACTGTGGGAGATGGTGTTGGTGACTGATGTTCTGTGTATCAGACTGTGGGAGATAATATACGTGACTGATGTTCTGTGTATCAGACTATGGGAGTTGGTGTCGTTGACTGATGTTCTGTGTATCAGACTGTGGGAGATAATGTCCGTGACTGATGTTCTGTGTATCAGACTGTGGGAGATGGTGTTGGTGACTGATATTCTGTGTATCAGACTGTGGGAGATAATGTCCGTGACTGATGTTCTGTGTATCAGACTTTGGGATATGGTGCCGTTGACTGATGTTCTGTGTATCAGACTGTGGGAGATAATGTCCGTGACTGATCTGTGTATCAGACTGTGGGAGATAATGTCCGTGACTGATGTTCTGTGTATCAGACTGTGGGAGATAATGTCCGTGACTGATGTTCTGTGTATCAGACTGTGGGAGATAATGTCCGTGACTGATGTTCTGTGTATCAGATTGTGGGAGATTATGTCCGTGACTGATGTTCTGTGTTTCAGACTGTGAGAGATAATGCCCGTGACTGATGTTCTGTGTATCAGACTGTGGGAGATAATGTCCGTGACTGATGTTCTGTGTATCAGAGTGTGAGAGATAATGTCAGTGACTGATGTTCTGTGTATCAGACTGTGGGAGATGGTGTCGTTGACTGATGTTCTGTGTATCAGACTGTGGGAGATAATGTCCTTGACAGATGTTCTGTGTATCAGACTGTGGGAGATAATGTCCGTGACTGATGTTCTGTTGGAGATAATGTCCGTGACTGATGGTCTGTGTATCAGACTGTGGGAGATAATGTCCGTGACTGATGTTCTGTGTATCAGACTGTGGGTGATAATGTCCGTGACTGATGTTCTGTGGGAGATAATGTCCGTGACTGATGTTCTGTGTATCAGACTGTGGGAGATAATGTCCGTGACTGATGTTCTGTGTATCACACTGTGGGATATAATGTCCTTGACTGATGTTCTGTGTATCAAACTGTGGGAGATAATGTCCGTGACTGATGTTCTGTGTATCAGACTGTGGGAGATAATGTCCGTGACTGATGTTCTGTGTATCAGACTGTGGGAGATAATGTCTTTGACTGATGTTCTGTGTATCAGACTGTGGGAGATAATGTCCTTGACTGATGTTCTGTGTATCAGACTGTGGGAGATAATGTCCTTGACTGATGTTCTGTGTATCAGACTGTGGGATATAATATCCGTGACTGATGTTCTGTGTATCAGACTGTGGGAGATAATGTCCTTGACTGATGTTCTGTGTATCAGACTGTGGGAGATGGTGTCGTTGACTTATGTTCTGTGTATCAGACTGTGGGTGATAATGTCCTTGACAGATGTTCTGTGTATCAGACTGTGGGATATAATGTCCTTGACTGATGTTCTGTGTATCAGACTGTGGGAGATAATGTCCTTGACTGATGTTCTGTGTATCATACTATGGGAGATGGAGTCGTTGACTGATGTTCTGTGTATCAGACTGTGGGAGATAATGTCCTTGACTGATGTTCTGTGTATCAGACTGTGGGTGATAATGTCCGTGACTGATGTTCTGTGTATCGGACTGTGGGAGATAATGTTTGTGACTGATGTTCTGTGTATCAGACTGTGGGAGATAATGTCCGTGACTGATGTTCTGTATATCAGACTGTGGGAGATGGTGTCGTTGACTGATGTTCTGTGTATCAGACTGTGAGAGATAATGTCCTTGACTTATGTTCTGTGTATCAGACTGTAGGAGATAATGTCCGTGACTGATGTTCTGTGTATCAGACTGTGGGAGATAATGTCCTTGACTGATGTTCTGTGTATCAGACTGTGTTAGATGGTGTCTTTGACTGATGTTCTGTGTATCAGACTGTGGGTGATAATGTCCTTGACTGATGTTCTGTGTATCAGACTGTGGGAGATAATGTCCTTGACTGATGTTCTGTGTATCAGACTGTGGGAGATAATGTCCTTGACTGATGTTCTGTGTATCATACTGTGGGAGATGGTGACGTTGACTGATGTTCTGTGTATCAGACTGTGGGAGATAATGTCCTCGACTGATGTTCTGTGTATCAGACTGTGGGTGATAATGTCCGTGACTGTTGTTATGTGTATCAGACTGTGGGAGATAATGTCCTTGACTGATGTTCTGTGTATCAGACTGTGGGAGATAATGTCTTTGACTGATGTTCTGTGTATCAGACTGTGGGTGATAATGTCCTTGACTGATGTTCTGTGTATC
>JACEFZ010011455.1:717500-767500 GCA_014155875.1 Cepaea nemoralis
ATGTCGAGATATCGTTCTTCCATGAAACAAATCAAATAACATGATGAGCCTAGTATGTCGAGATATCGTTCTTCCATGAAACAAATCAAATAACACGATGAGCCTAGTATGTCGAGATATCGTTCTTCCATGAAACAAATCAAATAACAGGATGAGCCTAGTATGTCGAGATATCGTTCTTCCATGAAACAAATCAAATAACAGGATGAGCCTAGTATGTCGAGATATCGTTCTTCCATGAAACAAATCAAATAACATGATGAGCCTAGTATGTCGAGATATCGTTCTTCCATGAAACAAATCAAATAACACGATGAGCCTAGTATGTCGAGATATCGTTCTTCCATGAAACAAATCAAATAACACGATGAGCCTAGTATGTCGAGATATCGTTCTTCCATGAAACAAATCAAATAACACGATGAGCCTAGTATGTCGAGATATCGTTCTTCCATGAAACAAATCAAATAACACGATGAGCCTAGTATGTCGAGATATCGTTCTTCCATGAAACAAATCAAATAACACGATGAGCCTAGTATGTCGAGATATCGTTCTTCCATGAAACAAATCAAATAACACGATGAGCCTAGTATGTCGAGATATCGTTCTTCCATGAAACAAATCAAATAACACGATGAGCCTAGTATGTCGAGATATCGTTCTTCCATGAAACAAATCAAATAACACGATGAGCCTAGTATGTCGAGATATCGTTCTTCTGTTCAAATGGGAGGTCACATGTGACGATATATTATCCTTCGGCACGGTATCAGTTAATTTAATTGTTAAATAACACAATGAAGAAAGAAGGTGAAGATCGCTAATTAAACAAATAGATACATCGGCAAAGAAGTTCATCATTATTCACATACAGGAAAAGGTAAATTTGAAGTTAAAAGAGTCATTCAGTTATCGTTAAAATAAATAAAACGAAGAACATGGAGTACGAGTTCAAACTGAATTATCGTTAACGTTAATAAAAGGAAGACAATGACGTGGTAAACGCTACAGATGGTAAAATCAGTGTGTCGTAAGATGCTGGTAAGAAGAATTGGGTTTGGGTATCTCCTCCTCTTAGCTGCAAAATATACCAATCATGAGCAAGTCTTCAGAAAACACAAGAAACAATTGGACGTCCGGCCGCCTTTACTTCCTAAATATTTCCTGGTATTTGTGTTAGAACGGGTCCACTTGGCAGTCCACGTCAATTTAAAAAACAAAAAACGAAAAATAAAATCCTGTCTTCAGCGGGGATTTGAACACATCACCTCCGGGCAGGCAGCCAGCGCAGCTCCAACTCAGATGGTGCAACATGGAATGTCCGTTTTATGGCAAACCTCAAGCCACCGCAGCTTCAACTTAGATGGTACAACATATAATGTCCGTTTTATGGCAGATCTCAAGCCAGTGCAACTCCAACTGAGATGGTTCAACATAGAATGTATGGTTTATGGCAACCCTCAAGCCAGCGCAGCTTTAACTCAGATAGTACAACATATAATGTCCGTGTTATGGCACACCTCAAGCCACCGCAGTTTCAACTCAGATGGTACAGCATAGAATGTCCGTGTTATGGCAAACCTCAAGTCACCGCAGTTTCAACTCAGATGGTACAGCATAGAATGTCCGTGTTATGGCACACCTCAAGTCACCGCAGTTTCAACTCAGATGGTACAGCATATTATGTCCGTGTTATGGCAAACCTCAAGTCACCGCAGTTTCAACTCAGATAGTACAACATATTATGTCCGTGTTATGGCAAACCTCAAGCCACCGCAGTTTCAACTCAGATAGTACAGCATAGAATGTCCGTGTTATGGCAAACCTCAAGTCACCGCAGTTTCAACTCAGATGGTACAGCATAGAATGTCCGTGTTATGGCAAACCTCAAGTCACCGCAGTTTCAACTCAGATGGTACAGCATAGAATGTCCGTGTTATGGCACACCTCAAGTCACCGCAGTTTCAACTCAGATGGTACAGCATATTATGTCCGTGTTATGGCAAACCTCAAGTCACCGCAGTTTCAACTCAGATAGTACAACATATTATGTCCGTGTTATGGCAAACCTCAAGCCACCGCAGTTTCAACTCAGATAGTACAGCATATTATGTCCGTGTTATGGCACACCTCAAGCCACCGCAGTTTCAACTCAGATAGTACAGCATATTATGTCCGTGTTATGGCAAACCTCAAGCCACCGCAGTTTCAACTCAGATAGTACAGCATATTATGTCCGTGTTATGGCAAACCTCAAGCCACCGCAGTTTCAACTCAGATAGTACAGCATATTATGTCCGTGTTATGGCACACCTCAAGCCACCGCAGTTTCAACTCAGATGGTACAGCATATTATGTCCGTGTTATGGCAAACCTCAAGCCACAGAAGCTCTAAATCAGATGGTACCACAGAATGTCCAGGTTATGGCAAACCTCTAGGAGAGAAGAGAGTGGTCACAGAGTTCAGGGAGAAAACAGAACATAAGAAAATAATTAAGAAAACACTTTGAGAATCCCCCATGTAAAGAAAAAAACCAGGAGACTATACAATGGGTGTAACTATGACTCATAGCTATATCACAGATGCGCTTGTTAATAATTTGTACAAATGCTGAAAGGTGCTGTTTAGAATTACCAAAACAAATTTGTTTTGCAGACTGTTTAAAGCAGAGGCTGGAAAAGTCCGGCCCGCGGGCCGTATACAGCCCGTGATACCACTTAGTCTGGCCCTCCCAACAAATCTACTATCAACATCCTTAGTACCAGCTGACGTCACACTCCTCATCACAGAGAAGCAGTTCCAGCCATTACATTAAGAGTGAGTTAATTACATGTTTGACCAAATATAACAGGCTAATAGTTAAAATTTATGATTTTGCACGGCCCACGAATGATGTTTTAAATATCCCAATCCCTGTTTTAAAGAGATATAATCAATTCAAAGAATATCGTTGACATTGAATGCTGGATTGACGTTACCAAAGTTATCATTCACGCTCCTGTATGAGTCTAGTCCGCCATAGTCTGGTTTCACGTTACTAGACCAGATTTCATCTCGCTCTTCTTCAGTCTTCTCCACTTTTGGCTTGCGGCTGAGACCAGGCTGTTCGCCGTTGCCATCATAGTTGGCTGGCTTCGGTGTTGCGTTTCTGTCTGGCATCTCATTGTAAGTGTCGTCAGGGAAACCTAAGATACACATCAACACAATGGACTGTGATTAACTATCTTTCTCTCTGATCAATACAATGGAATGTGACTCTCTCTCTCTCTCTCTCTCTCTCTCTCTCTCTCTCTCTCTCTCTCTCTCTCTCTCTCTCTCTCTCTCTTTCTCTCTTACTCTCTTTCCCTCTCTCTCTCCCTCTCTCTCTCTCTCTCTCTCTCTATCTCTCTCTCTCTCTCTCTCTCTCTCTCTCTCTCTCTCTCTTGTTTCTCTCTCTCTCTTTTTATGTTCACATTAATTTGGCAATGCTTTTTTTTTCTATTTTAATATAATAGGCAGAATAGACAATTGATGAACGACAGATGAGTGATTGGAAGGACCGAATGTAAGGCGGGCCTGCGTGCTCAATTTGTGATCCTTTGACAATAAAGTCCGTTCGTTCTTCTCTCTCCACTTCTAACTGTCACAAAAGTCAAGCAAGTTTCTGCCCGGTCAACGCAACTCCAAAATTCACGGCCCCGCTAAGAGCTTCACCCCAGGGATCACGTAAAGTTCGGGTTGTAGATATTTCTTGGAGTTCTTAAGCCATGCCTTCTTTTCCGTCACATTTGTTGTGGTAGAAAAATTAGAATTTAAGTTTTCCACAAACTAGGGACAATGTTTAAATCTTCAGACAGTCCATGCGAACTCACACAAACAACCCGTGTAATCGGGAGTGAAATTCGTGAAGAAGTGAATATTATTCATGTACATACTCTATTTCTCGGGCCGAATTCATGTTTTGCTCAGACGTGACGGAAGATCCTCCACCTGAAGGAAAGCAAACACTTCAGGTCTGTCCATTGGCTAAGTCGGGTGTAAATTATGCTGCTCCTCTTAACACCTGGACAGATCTATACCTGAACCCAGTGCACGTTCATAATATTGTTAAAGGTAAGAACTCATTCAATCTTTATACCCCGTCGGTCAACCTTTCGGTTATTTTCTTGGACCAAACGATGCAATCACAATGTCGATTATATGCAATATTATTAATGCCCTAATGTTGAATATGTATGGCGAGAGTCCGAGAGTTTTTTTGGGGTTTTTTCTGTCGGGGCCATGACATAGTTTCTGACCTCATTTCAACACCAGATTGAAGTGACTCTGTGGGTGTAATTACTTACGTTCTTTCCAGAACCTGTCTTCAAAGTTACCGGCCTTTGGTCTGTTCCTGAAAGAGACACAAGTAAATTCTGACAATTCTCAGAGTCATTGAGATATCTAATCATATATAAATACAGTGTTTCTGAGAGAGTGAGATATATGTTATCTCACCCATCACAGTTTTCCAGGAACTTATGTCACAAGTGTGCCGTTCGAATGACCATATAAGGAGCTGTACAGGCTTGCGATATAAATAACCAAAGGGACAACATACTTGAAACAAGCCTTTGTGTTAATCGAGCTCATTTATTGGCTCAGGTTCTAGCGAGTTCTAGCTGGAGCCCTGGGAAACAATAGCCTGGCACTTGCTATGTAGTTGTCAAAGAAGCAAGTCCCTTCCTAGTCAGGAGAGGCGTTTTTTTATCACCAAATTCTGCTCTCTTGTGCCCAAGGTAAGTTTATAAATTAATTATAAATGTTATGACCATGCCTCTGGATGAAAAGTACAGGATCATGGTTTCTGTATGACAGTTGTGAAACTGTGAGATCAGTGCTTCATTGAAAAAATAGCCTGAATATTCGCTTTCTGCAAAACTTACATGTCTGTCCCACGATGGTTCTTCTATGCTTACCTTTTTATCTGCTGTGAGTGACTTGCTATGTGCACTATCATTGCATACCATCTGCATTTTTCTATATGTTGTAAAACAGTTCAATCTAAGTGCATATCTTGAACCTTTTTCCCTGTGCGGTAGAAACTATCAACGCATATCATGGACATGCTTTTCGTGCTGAGAAAATGCTTAGGCTACACTGTATACTGAACTATCGTGCATTTACGGGTGCATCTTCTTGTTCACATCTTTTGTAAATATACAGAATGTGTGATTGTCATGTAATCGTTTTCATGAATATACAATGGAAGTGAATCCCATATTTATATGAATTATAATCTCATATTGGAAGAAAGATAGACGCACCATGTATCCATATGTCTTGCAGGGCGTGCACTTCACGTCAGCATTGCATAATTGTTGATGACTTGGCGAATATTTTATGTTCAGTGATTTGCTAACTGCGTTCTTAATGACTGTCATGCTTGCTTGCTTGTGTTCGTTGGCTTGAGCTCCATCGCGAAGTCCTGTATGTCGGATGAAGGCATCCTGTTGTCCAACATAAGTGTGATGTCATACAGGACCTGAGTTTTGCGTGAGTATCCGTTGTCCTATGTCTGGCTTATTGGTGTGCAGACTGGTGGTTCCTCGCCGTACAGGCAGACACTCTCCGACTTCGGAGGAAATGACTGTCATAATGCAATACATTCCTGAAGTTTGGGCGCTTATCAGGCTTGCAACAATGGGTAGATTTTGAAACTGAGTTCTAAAACCCCCTGCTGAGAAAGGACAATGTGTTCTTGTGTTCGAGGTTTTGTTGATGTTGGATGAATATCTAATGGATGGCGCTCCTGCATTATTCTATGAAATGATTACATGTTTTCTTATTTGTGTTGGTTTCACATGTGAATGTGTTTATTAATTATTACCCGACTGTGCTGGAGTAAACGTTCGAATTGATCAAAGTAAGAAAAGGCAAATTAATGAATACAGATGTGGAAGGATGAGATGTTATAATGATGATTTTGTCAAAATATGGTGCTGTCATTTCAACACACTGATTTTCTATCACCACGCTTTTGTCTCACCATGTCATCGTCTCAACATGCCTCATGACATTTTGTCTTGTCTTACTGCCCTTATCTCATTATGAGAGTTTATCTCATCATGGTATTAGAGCATCAATGGAGAACGGGGGTTGATAAGTGAGCAGATACGACACATCCTCCATCAAAGTTGGATTAAACTTCATCACTAGAGAAGAGGGATTGGTGAGTTATAAAAACTCTCCCTTCTCCTCCCCTTGTTTTCTTTTCTTGATGTTTGTTAATATTTAGGTTACAAAGACATTTGGTTCTTATTTCAAATGTATATCGATTTTGTTTTCATTTTGTAGCGCCAGAGAGATGAGTGGTGGATACTGGCCTTACTGTTGAGACTCATAGTCAAATGGAATTGCTGGTGATGGCTATTGAAATATTCAGATCCATTAACCTGAACAAGGGAACTTAATTCCTCTCATTTATTCACAATGGGGTCAGGATTACATATCTACGTTAACTGCCCCCTGCATCAGTGTCACCCACCATATGCATGAACGGCTTGGTAACAGCCCTTGTCTATCGTCCACAACTACTTAGGTCGGGAGAGTTCTTGTGCTTACTGCCTGACTCACTGGCTGGTCTTGTCAATTGGAACCTTGGATATACAACTTGCTTCAATAATTGCTGTTGAGATTGTCAGATTCATTAACCTGAACAAAGGAACTTCTTCGTCATTTTTGTTTATGATCTGGGCATTTACCTTGTGAATTCTTCAAGAGTGATTACCTGTTACCTAGAAAGTCTGCCCTTCCCCAACACCATCAAGCCAGTTTATACCAGGATAGATATCCCTACGTGATCAATTGTCATTTTTCTACCAGCATAGCCCTAGAAGACGAACAGGATTTTACTTACACCAAAATAACTGATTACAACATCGAGCCCATTAACCGACAAGACGAATTAATAGAGAAGACCAAGGATTATTTTTCTTTCTGTTCCATAAGGATATTAATAACATTATGAAGGAACTTGGTTAACCCAGCACATCAGCGGCTGTGAATTAGTGGGAAACTATATCATTTTGATCAAACGCTTTGGGAATTTACTAGTGAGAGACTGTTACCTTCATCAACTGGATAGATTCGGAGATGGATGTTTTATGTTTTATTAGATAGATTTGATTTTTTAATTTGTGCACTTGGTTGTTTTTATTTTGCTTGATATATGTGGATATAGTGTAATTGTTTTTTAAAGAAGATAAACCTTAGTGATATTATTAATGAGAAAACTCAGACTTATCTGTTTAATAGTTGATTATTTTTTTTTGGGGGGGGGGGGGGGGGGGGGGGGAGGAAAGCATCATCTATGGTTTTATTTTTCTTTAATTGATTTTTGGGATTCATGTGTTTACCATATGTGGTTGTTTACATGATATCACACTACATATCATAGTGCTTTCCAAAAATCCAATTCCTCCCAATATAGTGTTTAACTTAGAACAAATCGTTGGATTCAATTAATTGTTGATGTTGTATGCAACAGTTGTTTATTGCAGTTGATATATGTCACTGCTTATACAGTTAGTGGAGATTAAAGTGATCCTGGACGACAACACATAGACAACTTTTCCTTATAGAGTGAGCAGTCTCCTCTGTTGTCTGTGGTTAATGTCCAGGATCTCCAAGCTTTCTAAGGGAACCTATTCTTCTATCTTTGTGTTGAGCTGGTACCGTTTTCTGTCTAGTTAAATATTTGTGGGGGTTTGGAGCTGTTTCAGGGTTTCTTTAAGAAGGCTGATTTAGTATGATAACTCATCCCATCCGGGATACCCCTGGGCAAATCACCCATTATTTATCTTTATAACCTCACAGAGAGACATAATGTCACATTCTGACAACTTTGTCTGTCACTGAGATGTCTAATCCTATATAAATGCAGTGTTTCTGGAAGAGACATCATGTAAATCCTCACAACTGTGTTTGTCAATTATATAAACAATTCTTTATAATTAGATTGTTCTTCAGATCTTTGGAGATGATGTACGCAAACATATTCCTTTCCATTTCTGAAACAACTATAATAATAGTCGATCTCGTCGTTAGAATATTGGAAGTAAAATCTTCCTTTCTACATCCAGCGTAGCTAAACTGTCCACCGAATCAACACCAAACTGGAACTAGAGACGAACTGAAAAACACTGGAATATATCGTGAGAACTTTCCTGGTTATGTAATCATCCAAGTCGTGAAGGTATGAAGAAGAAGAAGGAGAAGAAAAAGAAGAGGAAGAAGGTCTTTTGTTGGTGAGTAGTTGTGGATTGATTTGAGTAGCTAATGTCGTTGGTGGGTAGTTGTGGATTGATTTGACTGGCTAATGTTGTTGGTGGGTAGTTGTGGATTGATATGAGTGGCTAATGTTGTTGGTGGGTAGTTGTGGATTGATTTGACTGGCTAATGTTGTTGGTGGGTAGTTGTGGATTGATTTGAGTGGCTAATGTTGTTGGTGGGTAGTTGTGGATTGATTTGAATGGCTAATGTTGTTGGTGGGTAGTTGTGAATTGATTTGACTGGCTAATGTCGAACTATGAATGCACTGATAGGATGAACAACAAAGCTAGAGGAAGGTAACTAACACGTGACAACCGATTTGCAAACCCAGTTCAAATATGCACGGCAGATGGGGCATCTACTAGAATAAGTGGAATAAGCCGCATCTAGGACACTCTCACAGGGCACTAACTGATCCTGACACTTGTAAATTTCTGTCACAGACGGGGGTCACAAACCGCCATGTGGATGTGGAAATCAAGGGAAAACCACACCATTATCTGTCCAAGAATACGTGTGTGTGAACAAGAGAGTTGATGAGAGTGTCTGTGTATAAGAGAGAGAGAGAGAGAGAGAGAGAGAGAGAGAGAGAGAGAGAGAGAGAGAGAGAGAGAGAGAGAAAGTTTGTCTATGTATGCGAGTGTGTGTGTGTGAGTCAATCTTTGTGTGCATGAATGCGTGTAAGTTTGTATGTTAGAATATGTGTATCTGCGTGTATGCGTGTGTGAGTGTAGAGATATATGAAAGCACCAAATGACTAAACAACTGACAGTAAAGGTAAAAACAAATAACTCGATAGTTCTCCCAATTAATAAATACGAAAACAGACAGCCAACAACTTAAATAAACAACCAGATAATTAAATATGCATATACAATCAAATATTGAACACAAATTAATAATTCATCAAATAGCTAGCACATGCACGCACACATCCAGACGTGAACTACTCACGTTTGCTCCCTGGGTTTAACGTCTATCACCCTAGTCTTCCTGGGTTTGCTGAAACAAATATTCACCAAAATAAGTTCAGGAATTTCATAAACATTCGAAAGCTGATAATATTTACAGCATTAATGGCACATGGAGTGTTGCAGACAATGTAACCGAGACACGTTACTTGCTAACTAGGTTCCACCTTAAGTAATACATGTTTTCCTTTCGTATTGAGTTAAAGTAATACAACAGTGGTGGAGAGAGGGTTACAGTAATACAAGATTGGTAGAGAGAGAGAGAGAGAGAGAGAGAGAGAGAGAGAGAGAGAGAGAGAGAGAGAGAGAGAGAGAGAGAGAGAGAGAGAGAGAGAGTTTGGCAGAAGTGTTGACTTCTCGTCATTAATTTATCTACCTAAGATGTCTGAGGAAGTTCGCCTGATGGCGAGGGACACTGGTAATAGGGAAAGCTAGCCCACGTGGAAAAATCAGTCCAGTGTGAACTACGCTCAAGGTCAAAGCCAGCGAACAAAACTGACTGCACGCGGCTACAGCCGTGAGAGCGGTCCTCAACACTGCACACGGCTACAACCGTGAGAGCGGTCCTCAACACTGCACGCGGCTACAGCCGTGAGAGCGGTCCTCAACACTGCACGCGGCTACAGCCGTGAGAGCGGTCCTCAACACTGCACGCGGCTACAGCCGTGAGAGCGGTCCTCAACACTGCACACGGCTACAGCCGTGAGAGCGGTCCTCAACACTGCTATCTTCTGGTGGCTGGCGGTTGCAGCAAATATAAACTGTTACGTTAGTCGGGAATCTACGATAGCTCAATCAAAATACATAAGGTTTGCACTAAACGGTAGATTTGCACTAAACATTAGGTTTGCACTAAATAGTAGATTTGCACTAAACAAAACTGGATGGCGGAAAACGGGAAGCATAGGTTTGTCAGTTATGATTTAAAAGTTGTTCATATGTTAGCAGATATATTGTTTATAGCACAATGACAAAACTTCAGTCATTTATAAGCCCATGGCACACACGGGAAGTTATTTAAGGCGATGAATCATCCTACGTCAATAAATCAATTAAAGAAGTATAATTATGTTATTAGGGGTACCAGAGAGGTGCACATGCAGCTACATACCTGACGGTTTTCCTTGTGCACCAGTCGCCCTCGCACTTGCACAACCCTCCTTGCCCTCCACAGCCTCTCAACCAGTGACTGACCGGGATGCCCCGAGCACAGAACAGCCGGACGCGAGACAGGCACAGCCATGCAGTCAGACCTGGAGACACGTTGTGTGGGAGAGACAGTTGATTCGCATCACTTGGGTGGGAGATACAGTTGTTAGTCAGTAGATTCATGTAAAGTTGTGTGGGCAAGACAATTATTAGACCTTGATACATGCTGTGTAGGAGAGACATTTAGGCAATAGATTCACTTAAGTTGTCAGACAGTAGATTCACATAAGTTGTAAGACAGTAGATTCACATAAGTTGTCAGACAATAGATTCACATAAGTGTAAGACAGTAGATTCACATAAACTGTGCTTGAGACAGCTGTTAGACAGTAGGTTCGTGTAAGTTGTGTGGTCGAGACAATTGTTAGACACACTATAAATCTAACCAAGAATGTAACCAATCAACACAAACCATAAAGCTTGCATGTAGCCAATCAACACAAACTGTACAACTAAACCAAAATGTAACCAGAATCAACACAAACCATAAAACTAAACAAGTATGTAACCAATCAACACAAACTATAAAACTAAACGAGAATGTAACCAATCAACACAAACTATAAAACTATCAGAGAATGTAACCAATCAACACAAACTATAAAACTTTCAGAGAATGTAACCAATCAACACAAACTATAAAACTAAACGAGAATGTAACCAATCAACACAAACTATAAAACTCTCAGAGAATGTAACCAATCAACACAAACTATAAAACTATCAGAGAATGTAACCAATCAACACAAACTATAAAACTCTCAGAGAATGTAACCAATCAACACAAACTATAAAACTCTCAGAGAATGTAACCAATCAACACAAACTATAAAACTATCAGAGAATGTAACCAATCAACACAAACTATAAAACTCTCAGAGAATGTAACCAATCAACACAAACTATAAAACTCTCAGAGAATGTAACCAATCAACACAAACTATAAAACTATCAGAGAATGTAACCAATCAACACAAACTATAAAACTCTCAGAGAATGTAACCAATCAATACAAACTATAAAACTAAACGAGAATGTAACCAATCAACACAAACTATAAAACTATCAGAGAATGTAACCAATCAACACAAACTATAAAACTTTCAGAGAATGTAACCAATCAACACAAACTATAAAACTAAACGAGAATGTAACCAATCAACACAAACTATAAAACTCTCAGAGAATGTAACCAATCAACACAAACTATAAAACTATCAGAGAATGTAACCAATCAACACAAACTATAAAACTCTCAGAGAATGTAACCAATCAACACAAACTATAAAACTAAACGAGAATGTAACCAATCAACACAAACTATAAAACTCTCAGAGAATGTAACCAATCAACACAAACTATAAAACTCTCAGAGAATGTAACCAATCAACACAAACTATAAAACTAAACGAGAATGTAACCAATCAACACAAACTATAAAACTCTCAGAGAATGTAACCAATCAACACAAACTATAAAACTCTCAGAGAATGTAACCAATCAACACAAACTATAAAACTAAACGAGAATGTAACCAATCAACACAAACTATAAAACTCTCAGAGAATGTAACCAATCAACACAAACTATAAAACTAAACGAGAATGTAACCAATCAACACAAACTATAAAACTATCAGAGAATGTAACCAATCAACACAAACTATAAAACTATCAGAGAATGTAACCAATCAACACAAACTATAAAACTATCAGAGAATGTAACCAATCAACACAAACTATAAAACTCTCAGAGAATGTAACCAATCAACACAAACTATAAAACTTTCAGAGAATGTAACCAATCAACACAAACTATAAAACTATCAGAGAATGTAACCAATCAACACAAACTATAAAACTCTCAGAGAATGTAACCAATCAACACAAACTATAAAACTAAACGAGAATGTAACCAATCAACACAAACTATAAAACTCTCAGAGAATGTAACCAATCAACACAAACTATAAAACTATCAGAGAATGTAACCAATCAACACAAACTATAAAACTCTCAGAGAATGTAACCAATCAACACAAACTATAAAACTAAACGAGAATGTAACCAATCAACACAAACTATAAAACTCTCAGAGAATGTAACCAATCAACACAAACTATAAAACTCTCAGAGAATGTAACCAATCAACACAAACTATAAAACTAAACGAGAATGTAACCAATCAACACAAACTATAAAACTCTCAGAGAATGTAACCAATCAACACAAACTATAAAACTCTCAGAGAATGTAACCAATCAACACAAACTATAAAACTAAACGAGAATGTAACCAATCAACACAAACTATAAAACTCTCAGAGAATGTAACCAATCAACACAAACTATAAAACTAAACGAGAATGTAACCAATCAACACAAACTATAAAACTATCAGAGAATGTAACCAATCAACACAAACTATAAAACTATCAGAGAATGTAACCAATCAACACAAACTATAAAACTATCAGAGAATGTAACCAATCAACACAAACTATAAAACTCTCAGAGAATGTAACCAATCAACACAAACTATAAAACTATCAGAGAATGTAACCAATCAACACAAACTATAAAACTATCAGAGAATGTAACCAATCAACACAAACTATAAAACTATCAGAGAATGTAACCAATCAACACAAACTATAAAACTCTCAGAGAATGTAACCAATCAACACAAACTATAAAACTAAACGAGAATGTAACCAATCAACACAAACTATAAAACTATCAGAGAATGTAACCAATCAACACAAACTATAAAACTATCAGAGAATGTAACCAATCAACACAAACTATAAAACTATCAGAGAATGTAACCAATCAACACAAACTATAAAACTCTCAGAGAATGTAACCAATCAACACAAACTATAAAACTAAACGAGAATGTAACCAATCAACACAAACTATAAAACTATCAGAGAATGTAACCAATCAACACAAACTATAAAACTCTCAGAAAATGTAACCAATCAACACAAACTATAATACTCTCAGAGAATGTAACCAATCAACACAAACTATAAAACTTTCAGAGAATGTAACCAATCAACACAAACTATAAAACTAAACGAGAATGTAACCAATCAACACAAACTATAAAACTATCAGAGAATGTAACCAATCAACACAAACTATAAAACTTTCAGAGAATGTAACCAATCAACACAAACTATAAAACTAAACGAGAATGTAACCAATCAACACAAACTATAAAACTATCAGAGAATGTAACCAATCAACACAAACTATAAAACTCTCAGAGAATGTAACCAATCAACACAAACTATAAAACGTGCATGTAACCAATCAACACAAACTATAAAACTTTCAGAGAATGTAACCAATCAACACAAACTATAAAACTCTCAGAGAATGTAACCAATCAACACAAACTATAAAACTAAACGAGAATGTAACCAATCAACACAAACTATAAAACTCTCAGAGAATGTAACCAATCAACACAAACTATAAAACTAAACGAGAATGTAACCAATCAACACAAACTATAAAACTCTCAGAGAATGTAACCAATCAACACAAACTATAAAACTTTCAGAGAATGTAACCAATCAACACAAACTATAAAACTCTCAGAGAATGTAACCAATCAACACAAACTATAAAACGTGCATGTAACCATTCAACACAAAACATAAAACTAAACAAGAATGTAACCAATCAACACAATCTATTTAATGAGAAACTAATCAATCAACACAAATGACTAAACGAAAATGCAACCAATCCACAAACTAATACTAGAAAGGTCAACGACAAATGTTGCTGATTGGTCTATACCAGTGGTTCTCAACCGGTGGGGAATTCCCCCCAGGGGGGAATTTTAGAGTTTCCAGGGGGGGGGGGGGGGGGGGGGGGGGGGGGGGGAAAGGAGAATTAAGATTATTTCAAGATCGCGTTAGATACAAGAACCGATTACCTGATATTGTTTTTCCCTTCATACTGTACGGTTCTGTACGTCTCACCATTCTAAAATTCAATTTATAAAGTAAGTAGACCCACAAATCATGTTTTATGTGGACGTCTAGACTTGTTTTAGTATGGGCTATTAAATTTAGCTTCCATTATTGTGTATACTGTGTAGGAGCGGGGGTGGAATTATTATGTAGGAAATATGAAAAGGGGGGGGGGGGGAATGGCGTTTTGAAAATATGATGAAATGGGGGGGGGGGGGGGCACGGGCCAAATTTTTAGGTAGGAAATACGAAAAAGGGGGGGGGGGGGGATGGTGTTCTGAAAATATGGTGAATTGTGGGGGGGGGGGATGGTGTTATGAAAATATGGTGAATTGTGGGGGGGGGGGGGCACGGGCCAAATTTTTAGGTAGGAAATACGAAAGGGGGGGGGGGGTGCGATGACGTTCTGAAAATATGGTGAAGGGGAGCACGGGCCAAAAACGGTTGAGAACCACTGGTCAATACAGATATGTGGCCAGTACCATACACCAATTACGCCTCAAGGCGCTTAAAAGGTCATTCAATAGGAGAAGAAGGAAGTACCACAATGTCATATACAAGTAAATGGACATATGTTTCAACAAGTGAATCGGTACAATTATCTCGGAACAGTCATAACATCTGATGGGAGATGCCTTGAAGAGATTAGAACAAGAATAGTCAAGGCGAAGACAGCCTTTTGCAAGATGGAAAACATACTGACCAATAAAAAGATGCAATTTCCAACGAGAAAAAGAGTGTTGAGGTGATGCATATAACTTGTGCTTTTGTATGGATTTGAATCGTGGACAATGAGCAGACAAACTGAGAAACATCTGATGGGTGTGGAAATGTGTTTTCTGAGGAAAATGCAAAGACTACCATAGACAGACAGGAAAACCAATGACCAAGTCCTATAAGAAATAAATGAAGATCGTAAACTGATTAGAGTCATTAGAAGGAGTCAGTCACAATTTGTTGGGAACGTTATGAGAAGAAATGCAGTGGAGAGCTTGGTGACAACTGGCATGATCGAGGGGAAAAGAACAAGGGGAGGGCAGAGAAGTAAGTACCTGGGTGGCTTGGCCACGCTGTACTGTCGAGACAAGAACACTGAGCTGATCCACGACTTGAGTGAGATGGCAAAACATGACCACTCATGCTTGCCGGCATGGCACATGATGATGATGATGATGATGATGGTGATGATGATGATGATGATGATGATGATGATGATGATGATGATGATGATGATGATGAAGCGTAGAAGTGAGGCTTGTAGAAACTCATTGACATGTGAAGGTTCCGCACAGTGATGCTACTTCAAGTAGTTTTTAATAAACAATACGCTAATATAGTAATCAATGACTTTGACTCAGTGCTCACAGCTGGCCATGAAGCGAAGGTACTCACCCACAAAAGCCGTGCCCCCTAGCGCTGAAAGGATGATCCACCACAAGTTATCATCAGTCGAAAACGTCTTAGGCCCACTTGTCGTTGTGGTGGTTGTGGTGGTTGTCGGTGTTGTGGTAGTTGTTGTTGTTGTTGTGGTTGTAGTTGTTGTGGTGGTGGTTGTTGTTGTCGTCGGGCATGGCTGCGGCAGAAATAAAATAATGCTTCCATTAATGGCACATCAAAAATTAAACACCATTTTACACACTTGACAACGAAGGAGTTGTGTTTTAATATTATTTTATAATTTTTTGTTTTGTTTTAAAGATATGTTTATGTTGTCACGTTCCTGATGGAGATTTATATAATCGAAACCTCGTTTGTTGTGTCCTAGATTGTTGTTTTTTTTTTTTTTTAAATTGCATATCCCTTTTCAGCTGCTGTTGATGTTCTTGGCAAGATTATGCTCAGTAGTTTGCCATTGCTTTCTTTATTTTTTTTACCTCGTAAGCAACAAACGCTACACGATCCACTGCCGAATCTCGCGAGCTGTGTTCCTCACCTGGATATACGGGATTATGGAGAAAGTCGTTAACCCCTTCGCAAGGAAGACCGGCCTTTCCTAGAATACTTATTTTTATTTTATTATTTTATTATTATATATTCTTTGGATTGTCTCTTCTTTTTTTTTTCTCTCTTTTTGTGGGGGGTGGAGAAAGGTTGAGGGTGATTGTTACTCTGTGATTTATGTTCACCTTTATATAGTCCATTGTAAGGTATGTTCACTGCTGCCGTGTTTAGTATGTCTCTTCTTTTCGTAGGAGCTACACATGCCTAACTGTTTGTATTTCATATTTTACACATTTACAGCGCTTTGGGAATATGGTGTTAGAACCAGATATATGTGGACCTATCGCCACTCGGTGAGTCATGTGGTCAATGCCCCGCCCACCGCCTGTGCTGGGCGTGGTTTGGCTGCACCCCTGGGTGGGGTATTGGTGCACTATAAGGCAGGTGTGACCACGCCCTTTGGGATAATGCCAAAAGTGTGGAAGAAGAGATAAATCATCACTGCCTGGAGAGAATGATGTAGCAGGGAGTGGCCAGAGGATCTGGCCGACATGCAGGACTCCGACGAAAGAGCAGATGAATATATAATCAGACTCCAACCAGTACCATTAGTATTGGGATTCTTCGTTGGTTGTTGAAGATGAATACGGAGCAAGTATATGAATGTCCAAAGTGTTGTGATGTTGGAGGTTCTTGACTAAATTCAATTAAAATCAATTTACCTCAAAAGATAAGGAAAACACGCTGTTTGCCGCATAGAACAATCACTGAGAAAACCCGAGGATAGTATAACAAGGCACTCCCTTGACTGGACTCCCGTGTGTTGCCGAAGCCCATAAGGGAAGCAAAGAATAGCAACACTGCAGCCTACCACGCATGTCGTAAGAGGCGACTAAGGAGGCTTGATGGTTCCGTCGCCCTGCTACTGAGTGAGTGCATGGCGCGACACTGTGAGCTGTGAGTTTCGTGTGAGAGGCTTCTGAATCTGCCCGAGGTTTTTTGGAACATGACTGCATGTTCGGAGCGATGGCAGCTGGCTATGTCCCAGAGTTGACTGGTTTTTGCCTTATGCAGAAATGCGTGGCTGCTGGGCTTCTGGTTGACTGCCACTGCTATCGACGATGAACTGTAATTTCATCTACTGTGTGGGTGAACATCTAGGAAATATCCAGATGGGAAACTGACTGCCGATTCCATCAGAGATGAACTGGATGTTTCGTGGGGGACTATTGTGTTGACATTCTGGCGGCGGCATTATGCACAGTGTATCTGTGCGGGCTGTTGTTTGTCGAGACTCCTGTCTTTTCCACTGTTCACATTGGGCAGTGGGAGGCGTTTTGTGTGATATTCACTGGCACAGGAACGGAACATAATGGGGACGACCCGTTGCTGTGAAGTTGGAATCGCGACTAACTAACTAACTAACTAACTAACTAACTAACTAACTAACTAACTAACTAACTAGCTAACTAACTAACTCCCTTGACTGGAACCCGAAAGGAGAACGAAATAGTCGGAGGACCCTCTCCCCTCCTCCTTCTCCCTACCTTTTCATTTTTTTTTCCCCCGCAAGAAATAAAGAACGGAAACAATTTATAAAGACAGAGGTGAATAATGTAGCCAGGACATGAACAGGGCTGTGGGGGGAAGCAGAAGATAAAACGGCTTGGAATGAGTTGGTTAATGGCATATAAACCAATTGTGAGGTAAAGGCGGATAAAGGGCTGAGAGAGGGAAAGAGTTACTAAATATCACTGTTTATCCTCTGTTTCTCTGAGACAAAGATTAACTGGCCATTCTTGAACAAGTGGGCGGTATTAAACACAATGTTTTTCTGTGGCGAACTAAGGCATGTGGGATCAACACCAGGGGTGGAATTAAGTCCTGTACCTCGTGGCATTTGCCACTTTTCCTGTCACTCAATCGTTGATAGCAACTTAAAACAACAACAATAAAAGTCACTTACCATCTTCTTGACCTGGTAATCTTGCCAGGAACCAGGAAAGACAAAACAAACAACAACCATTTACCGTACTTGACACTGTAACCGTTACAGGAACAAGGCAAGATAATACAAAAAAGCAACCACTTACAATGCTTGACACTGTAACCGTTCTAGTAACAAGGAAAAAGAAAAAGAAAACCACGTACCGTATTGACACTGTAACCTTTCTAGTAACGAGAAAAAATAAAAAGCTACCACTTATCTGACGGTAACCATTCGAGATACAACAGCCACAAAACATAACAAATCACTTACCGTACATGATACGGTAAACCAGCGAGGAACAACATACGATAAAACAAAAACAACCAGGTATCGTACTTGACAAGGTAACTGCTCCAGGAACAAATCAAAATTTAATTACTTTAGTTTATGTTGTGTGATTTCTGCAGTATTTACCTGACGAGATGCAGCTAAATATGCGACTCAATAAATCGTGCAATCTATCGTTTGTGTCTTCCTTATTCAAATTCACTACGGGAAAACATTGTTTTGACAACACAACAAACACAAACCCTTACCGTCACTGACACGGTAACTGATCCGGGAACAAACAAAGATAACACCAACACAACAATTTACCGTCACTGACAATGTAACCGTTCCAGGAACAAGACGTACACAACCACTTACCGTCACTGACAATGTAACCATTCTAGGAACAAACCAAGATAAAACACACACAACCACTTGCCTTCATTGACACGGTAACCGTTCCAGGAACAAACCAAGATAACACACACAACCACTTACGGTCACTGACACTGTAACCGTTCCAGGAACAAACAAAGATAAAACACACACAATCACTTACCGTCACTGACAAGGTCACAGTTCCAGGAACAACCCAAAATAAGACACACACAACCACTTACCGTCACTGACACGGTAACCGGTCCAGGAACAAACCAAGATAAAACACACACAACCACTTACCGTCACTGACAAGGTCACCGTTCCAGGAACAAACCAAGATAAAACACACACAACCACTTACCGTCAGTGACACTGTCATTGTTCCAGGAACAAACCAAGATAAAACACACACAACCACTTACCGTCAGTGACATTGTCACTGTTCCAGGAACAAACCAAGATAAAACACACACAACCACTTACCGTCACTGACAATGTAACCGGTCCAGGAACAAGACGTACACAACCACTTACCGTCACTGACAATGTAACCATTCTAGGAACAAACCAAGATAAAACACACACAACCACTTACCATCACTGACAATGTAACCGGTCCAGGAACAAGACGTACACAACCACTTACCGTTAGTGACACTGTCACTGTTCCAGGAACAAAACACACACAACCACTTACCGTCACTGACAATGTAACCGGTCCAGGAACAAGACGTACACAACCACTTACCGTCACTGACAATGTAACCATTCTAGGAACAAACCAAGAAAAAACACACACAGCCACTTACCGTCACTGACACGGTAACCGGTCCAGGAACAACCCAAGATAAAACACACACAACCACTTGCCTTCATTGACACGGTAACCGTTCCAGGAACAAACCAAGATAAAACAAACACAACCACTTACGGTCACTGACACTGTAACCGTTCCAGGAAAAAACAAAGATAAAACACACACAATCACTTACCGTCACTGACAAGGTCACCGTTCCAGGAACAAACCAATATAAAACACACACAACCACTTACCGTCACTGACACGGTAACCGTTCCAGGAACAACCCAAGATAAACCACACACAACCACTTACCGTCACTGACAAGGTCACCGTTCCAGGAACAAACCAAGATAAAACACACACAACCACTTACCGTCAGTGACACTGTCACTGTTCCAGGAACAAAACACACACAACCACTTACCGTCACTGACAATGTAACCATTCTACGAACAAACCAAGATAAAACACACACAACCACTTACCGTCACTGACACAGTAACCGGTCCAGGAACAACCCAAGATAAAACACACACAACCACTTGCCTTCATTGACACGGTAACCGTTCCAGGAACAAACCAAGATAAAACAAACACAACCACTTACGGTCACTGACACTGTAACCGTTCCAGGAACAAACAAAGATAAAACACACATAATCACTTACCGTCACTGACAAGGTCACCGTTCCAGGAACACACCAATATAAAACACACACAACCACTTACCGTCACTGACACGGTAACCGTTCCAGGAACAACCCAAGATAAAACACACACAACCACTTACCGTCACTGACAAGGTCACCGTTCCAGGAACAAACCAAGATAAAACACACACAACCACTTACCGTCAGTGACACTGTCACTGTTCCAGGAACAAAACACACACAACCACTTACCATCACTGACACGGTAACCGTTCCAGGAACAAACCAAGATAAAACACACACAATCACTTACCATCACTGACACTGTAACCGGTCCAGGAACAAACCAAGATAAAACACACACAACCACTTACCATCGCTGACACGGTAACCGTTCCAGGAACAACCCAAGATAAAACACACACAACCACTTACCGTCACTGACACCGTCACCGTTCCAGGAACAAACTAAGATAAAACACACACAACCACTTACCGTCAGTGACACTGTCACTGTTCCAGGAACAAAACACACACAACCACTTACCATCACTGACACGGTAACCGTTCCAGGAACAAACCAAGATAAAACACACACAACCACTTACCATCACTGACACTGTAACCGTTCCAGGAACAACCCAAGATAAAACACACACAACCACTTACCGTCACTGACACCGTCACCGTTCCAGGAACAAACCAAGATAAAAACACACAACCACTTACCATCACTGACACGGTAACCGTTCCAGGAACAAACCAAGATAAAACACACACAACCACTTACCATCACTGACACTGTAACCGTTCCAGGAACAAACCAAGATAAAACACACACAACCACTTACCGTCACTGACACCGTCACCGTTCCAGGAACAAACCAAGATAAAACACACACAACCACTTACCGTCAGTGACACTGTCACTGTTCCAGGAACAAAACACACACAACCACTTACCATCACTGACACAGTAACCGTTCCAGGAACAAACCAAGATAAAACACACACAACCACTTACCGTCAGTGACACTGTCACTGTTCCAGGAACAAAACACACACAACCACTTACCATCACTGACACGGTAACCGTTCCAGGAACAAACCAAGATAAAACACACACAACCACTTACCGTCAGTGACACTGTCACTGTTCCAGGAACAAAACACACACAACCACTTACCATCACTGACACAGTAACTGTTCCAGGAAAAACACACACAACCACTTACCGTCAGTGACACTGTCACTGTTCCAGGAACAAAACACACACAAGCACTTACCATCACTGACACGGTAACTGTTCCAGGAAAAACACACACAACCACTTACCGTCACTGACACTGTCACTGTTCCAGGAACAAAACACACACAACCACTTACCATCACTGACACGGTAACTGTTCCAGGAAAAACACACACAACCACTTACCGTCACTGACACTGTCACTGTTCCAGGAACAAAACACACACAACCACTTACCACCACTGACACGGTAACTGTTCCAGGAAAAACACACACAACCACTTACCGTCACTGACACTGTCACTGTTCCAGGAACAAAACACACACAACCACTTACCATCACTGACACGGTAACTGTTCCAGGAAAAACACACACACAACCACTTACCGTCACTGACACTGTCACTGTTCCAGGAACAAAACACACACAACCACTTACCGTCACTGACACGGTTAACGTTCCAGGAACAAACCAAGATAAAACACACACAACCACTTACCGTCACTGACAATGTAACTGTTCCAGGAACAAACCAAGATAAAACACACACAACCACTTACCGTCACTGACACGGTCACTGTTCCAGGAACCAGGCAAGTTAAAGGCCCCGGATATTGCCCGTGGTCGGTGGCAACCACAGTGTAAGTGATGCTGGTACCAACAGGGGGGATGGTGTTGAGAATCACATCTCCATCTGGGGATACAGTCACCCCTCCCGCACCACCAATCTTGGAAAATGAAATCACGTTGTTATCCTGCAAAAGTCACAGAAATACAATAATGAAACTTTTTTAAACATAGAAGTTATTTACATACTAATAATTAGTTAATTAATTAGTTAGCTAGGTAACTGGTTAGTTGGCTAGTTAGTTAGCTAACTGGCTATTAGTTAGTTAGTTAATTAGTTAGTTAACTGGCTATTAGTTAGTTAGTTAATTAGTTAGTCAGTCAGTTAGCTAGTTAGTTAGTCAGTCAGTCAGTCAGTCAGTCAGTCAGTTAGTTAGTTAGTTAGTTAGTTAGTTAGTTAGTTAGTTAGTTAGTTAGTTAGTTAGTTAGTTAGTTAGTTAGTTAGTTAGTTAGTTAGTTAGTTAGTTAGTTAACTCCATTGTGGTCAGATACATTGTCGACTCCATTGTGTGTCTGGATGTATTATATCTTTCCCTTTCGCAGGTGTCACGCATACCTAGTTAATGAGCACATAGACCAGGTGATAACAAAGGTCAATTGGGGTTTGGCTGCGATGCGGGTGATGGCGGCAGCAAACTGTGAGCAGCGCCATCTATGTCTTCTAAACGAGGGGCTGGTCATGTCTGTTTTTGAGTATGCAATGGCAATCATGATTCTCAGCCGTAAGCAGATAGAAAGGATGGAAAGGATACATAATGAAGCTATGAGCATTATTCTTGGATGTACAAGATATACAGCATGCAGGGCGATGTGCTACCTTCTTGATTTTCCAACCATTGAAGACAGAATACAAATTTGCAGAGCACGCGCTTACCTCAGAGTTAACGCAAACACACAACACCCACTGCATAGTAAAATTATGAAGGTGAAGGGCAGCAGGCTAAAAAGAGGTCGGTCGTGGATGGGTCAAGCCGAAGACATTCTTCAACAGGTATGTTCACTTGAGGACTTAGAACCTGGTGAGGACTGGGTACAAGTGCCAACAGATTTCTGCACGTCCTTTTTCGGTTTGCATCCAACTAGACAGAAAATGCAGACAAGAAAATCCGGTTGCTGTGGAGGCGGAAGTACAAGCGTTGATTTTCGAGAATTCGCTAGACGGTGATGTTGTCAATTACACAGATGGGTCGGTTGTCCGACATGTGAGAAGCTCATGGGCCTTTATGGCTCAGGCCGGAGGGAGAATTGTGAAGGAGGACTCTGGTGCTTCTGCTGAGACCACAAGTAGCCTGACAATGGAAGTCATGGCAGTAAGTAAAGCAATAACATGGCTCGAGACACAGACATTCACTAAGGCATGTGTCCTTAGTGACTCAATGAGCATGCTCAAGAGGATAGAGATGGGGTGGATCCGAAGTGAACGGTTGCTGTCTCTGGAGCGGTCTCGGCTGACAAAGATTAGTTTCATCTTCGTGCCAGTGCATGCGGGAGTACAAGGAAATGAGTACAAGGCTGACAAGCCCGCAGGTAAGGCTACTGTGGAGGGCGGACGAGCCATGGACCAGGCTGACATTCTGAATACTCTACGAGACGTAAGACTTTTGCGAGAACCAAGTGATGACTGTGAATCTACAACCATGGCCAGACTGCGAGAACAACAAATTAAAAGAGGGTTGGCCAAACAAGAACACTACGCAGGAAGCCAAAGAAGATTGATAAACCAACACAAATCTGGTGTCGTTAGCCGCTACACGCTGCAGGATTTGCTGAGTAGGGGATCCGAGCACTTATGGACTGAATGGTTCGATGTGCAATGAGGATGATCTGTCGACTAACTAACTAACTAATGCTTACCTCACTGTTGCAAAGTTATTTAGTTAGCTAGCTGTCTACATAGCTAGTTAGTTAGCTAGTTAGTTAGTTGTCTACATAGCTAGTTAGTTAGTTAGTTAGTTAGTTAGTTATTTAGTTAGCTGTCTACATAGCTGGTTAGTTAATTAGTTAGTTAGTTAGTTAGCTGTCTACATAGCTAGTTAGTTAGTTAGTTAGTAGTTAGTTAGCTACTTAGTTAGTTAGTTAGTTAGTTACTTAGTTAGTTAGTTAGTTAGTTATTTAGTTAGCTGTCTACATAGCTAGTTAGTTAGTTAGTTAGTAGTTAGTTAGTTACTTAGTTAGTTAGTTAGTTAGTTACTTAGTTAGTTAGTTACTTAGTTAGTTAGTCAGTTAGTTAGTTAGTTACTTAGTTAGTTAGTTAGTTAGTTACTTAGTTAGTTAGTTAGTTAGTTAGTTACTTAGTTACTAAGTTAGTTAGTTAGTTAGTTACTTAGTTACTTAGTTACTTAGTTACTTAGTTACTTAGTTACTTAGTTAGTTAGTTAGTTACTTAGTTAGTTAGTTAGTTACTTAGTTACTTAGTTACTTAGTTACTTAGTTACTTAGTTAGTTAGTTAGTTACTTAGTTAGTTAGTTAGTTAGTTACTTAGTTACTTAGTTACTTAGTTAGTTAGTTACTTAGTTACTTAGTTACTTAGTTACTTAGTTAGTTAGTTAGTTAGTTAGTTAGTTAGTCAGTCAGTTAGTCAGTTAGTTAGTTAGTTAGTTAGTTAGTTAGTTAGTTAGTTAGTTAGTTAGTTAGTCAGTCAGTTAGTTAGTTAGTTAGTTAGTTAGTTAGTTAGTTAGTCAATTAGTTAGTTAGTTAGTTAGTTAGTTAGTTAGTTAGTTAGTCAGTCAGTCAGTCAGTCAGTTAGTTAGTTAGTTAGTTAGTTAGTTAGTTAGTTAGTTAGTTAGTTAGTTAGTTAGTTACTAGTTACTTAGTCAGTGATCAGCCTATCCTCACGTCGAACTATTCAGACCACAAGTGCCAGGACTCGCCCCCCCCCCCCCCCTGTATCTTCCTTCACGTGTAGTGGTCGACGGGACCAGTTCTGAGGTAACCGGCCGCGAGTTGTGTGCGATTTCTTTCTTAACCCCACTATTTTCGCCTAAAGGAATGGACAGTTCTCATCTCCCGGGTATCAACCTTGTGCCAGAATGTAGACTAGGAATCAAACCTACTGAGATGGATAGTTCTCAACTCCCGGGTGTCAATACGTGTGCCAGAATGTATACTATGAAGTCAACGTAATGAAAGGGCTCTGCAAACAGTCATTTCCTTAGTGGACAAGCGACACCAGATATATTCTACGACCGCAACCTTTCACCTCAGGTGTGGACTATATTACCTTTTATGTATTCGTTATTTGACTTCCGGACAGTTAGAGCATTGCTTTGCTGATCCGGCAGCTTCTGCAGCTTGTCTTGTTCCAGATGTAGGGGTGTTACCTTTCCTCTGGAGTGAACTAGGCAGGCCGAGAGAGGGATCATGCTGCATGGGCAACACATGATCTCTATATTTTAGCCCAGGCTTTGTGCTATGGAGAGGCAATAACTCCATCCCTGGTCTTAACTGGTCTCGGAATCAAAGCGAGAGGCAACTGTTACGGGTTATAAGTCCTTGTCAGTTGGCGTAGACATACCACGTGTTCAGATGCACCCACTGTGAACGGACATTTACAGCGCAAATTGGCCTTATCAGTCACACTCGCTACCGCCATAGTTAAAAGTTATTATGCCTTTTTAAAGCACAAACTATCGTCTGTCAAGACGGCAAGGTGCCAATGGTGGTATTTGACTAGGAAAACCGCGTTGACAATGAAATATTCGTCCGGGGGTATAGTGACTCCTCCTACACACCAATCTTGGAAAAGGAAATCACATTGATATCCTGCAGTAATGGCGATTCAACACCAGTCCTTGTAAGGACTATATCAGTCCTTATGAGGACTAAAAGAGTTCAAGAACAGTACTTTTAGAGTAAGCAACGAACTACTGGGAGGCTACTGAATCTGGCAGGTCCTCCTAAGGACCGGTTCTCATCAGGACCAACTCAACGCGTTAATAATAATGCCAGTCAACTTGAGGCCCATAAGACCCAACCGAACCTGAAAAGCAGAGAGGAAAAAATATAACTAATCCCGTTAAGGACTAACTCGAAAGAGAATAAAGAAAGGAAAGAATATCAAATTTCACAAGAACAAACGGACCTCAGTTATAACCGAGGCTGCTGAAGTAGGTTGAACGCGGCCGAGTTCAATGGCCAGTACATCGATACTTCAGAGTAACAGAGAGGAGCATCATCGTCATCATCAAGTGCCCTGCCTGCTGGCGTAGGCTTTCATGTCACTCTGTAGATCTCGCTGATTAGTGTTCTGGATCAACTCTGCTAATGATATTACTCTTTGCCACCGTCTCAATTCATGCAGCATCCGTGTCCTCCACATTGATCTTCCCAGTTGTCACGATGTTCTCCAGTGCCTCTCTTCTCATCACGTGACCACACAGAGGATAAACAGTACTTTTTAACTGATTTCGTGCCGAAGGATACTATATCGCCAAATGTGACCTCCCATTTGTACAGAAGGAGGATATATCTCCACACTAGGCACATCGTGGTATTTGTTATGTTTCTTGGTTTGTTTCTCAATTTCAGTGCTCAGTGAATGGACATTCATATTATAAAACTTGTTCATGCTTGGTCCAAACCTTCTTTTTGTATGGCACTGAATCAGTTAATTAACCTTCCCCTTCTTCTGTCCTGTACCAGCCTCTCCCCTCCCAATTAGTGTATAGGTTGACAACCACTTCATTCCAGGCCGTCTTATATTTTGCTACCCCCCCCCCCCCCTTTCCACCATGATACCAGGATTGGAATATGTCGCACGCAAATGACAACAGGGCTTGACTGAAGGAACAAGGGTACCTCGACCACCAGTAACTAGAACTTTCATTCTTGCCATTCTTCGTGCTTCCAAGCTAGAAATACATGTTTTTATTTAGACATATCTCCATTGGCTAGGGTGGCTCCATCAGCACCGACTACTGTTATATGATTTATGGGTTAGAATCATGTTTGTTTCCCACATTTCAAGCGTACTCCAGACTCTTGCATTAGATGACGTCCGGTGACTGTCAGTACAGTGCACGAAATCCGTAGTTTCGCATCGTTGTCTGGGTAGATTTTCCAGTTTTGAAATGTGACCTTTTCTGACCGCTAGATCCGGTGTGTAACTGGCAGAGATCTTTTACGTGCCCGACGTGTATGCGGGCCCTGAAATTTCATCGACCATATCTGAGAAGTGTAGACGTCCGGCCCAGCATTAGGGAATCGTAGCCTATCTTTGTCTTGTTTTGTAGAAATTCATACCTTCGATACAATAAATATAAGGTGTATGCTCGCTGTGGGCGGACTTTATTATCATTAAGGCACTCCTTCAACATTCGCATTTTTTTTTTTTTTTGGCGAATTAAACCGAAGGCAGTCAGTAGTAACTAGTCTACCTCATCACCTGAGAGCAAGGAGATACATTAGTGGGAAACATAACAAAGTTACATGGAGGAGGAAGTCTCTCTGTGTTGCCTGGAAACAATAGTACAAGGAGTATAAGTTTACTTGTCTGCAAACTACACGTCGTGAAGTATAAGATTCGATGTCTGGACGCTGATACTTCTCTCTGTTGTCTACAAACTACAGGGCATGAAGTATAAGATTGGATGTCTGAGCGCTGATATTTCTCTCTGTTGTCTACAAACTACACGACATGAAGTACAAGATTGGATGTCTGGACGCTGATATTTCTCCCCGTTGCGGAGGAACTATTGAACACGATGAGGGAAAGCAGTTACCTGGTAGTTAAAGTCGTTGTGAACACGATGGGGGAAAGCAGTTACCTGGTAGTTAAAGTCGTTGTCTGTTGGATGTAAATTACCTAATATGATATAGAAGTTCATGAAGTAGAAGAACATAAAGAAGAAGAACATGAAGTTAAAGAACATGAAGTAGAAGAACATGAAGTAGAAGAACATCAAGAAGAAGAACATGAAGTTAAAGAACATGAAGTAGAAGAACATGAAGTATATGAGCATGACGTAGAATAACGTGAAGAAGTATAAAATGAAAAAGAAGAACATGGAGTGAAAGAACATGGAGTAAAAGAACGTGAAGTGAAAAAACATGGGGTAAAAGAATATGGAGTAGAAAAGCATGAAGTAGAAGAAGACTCACCTGGAAGCTGGAGTCTCTGTCCGTGGCCGAGAAACTGCCCAACATGAAGCCGGGGATGGTGCAGTTAGTGACTGTGAAGTACAGATCTTTGGTGGTGATCTCAGGTGGGTTGTCGTTGGCGTCTTTGATGTGCAGCACAACGGTGGTGCTGTTCTTGAGCCCATCCTGGTCAGTTACCTGCATTAAAACATCGGCTGTTCAAGAAGCAGCTTTGAAACTATGCAGCTGGATATAATAATGTGTATGATAGTTGTCTGTGTAAGGCAGACCAATACTAGACATTGCCATAGGGATGTGAAGTGTTAGCTGTCATACCTACTAGGTCACGGCACACTAAGGTAAAGGTACTAGTTTTCTCAGTCGTCAGCTTTCCTTCTAAGACACAATTTGGAATACTCTTAAACGTGTCAGGTACTCAGCTTGCTAGTTTGATTCTACACCAGATACTCTTCGCTGTTTGTTGAACGAGGGGACGGAGCACGTATGGGAATGTCCTGAGTGCAGTGATGTCGGTTCTTAACTCAACTCAACTCAATTCTACACCAGATTCCTATTTCGTTATATTTCAGAGCCCTATTTCGTTATTTTTCAGAGCCCTACTTCGTGATATTTCAGAGCCCTATTTCGTTACATTTCAGACCTCTATTTCCTTATACTTCAGAGCTCTATTTCGTTATACTTCAGAGCTATATTTTGTTATATTTCAGAGCCACGTTTCAAAGGTCAACAGAGCCCTATTCAATTAGAAAACAGAATCCTACAAATGTTGTAGACTGAACTCGAGACCGCTCACTTGGAAAGAGAATAGACTAACAACTATGTATAACACTGCATTACTGGAATCTACATTAAAATGTCCATTATTAGGATTGTTATATCTTTTAATCAACACACACACACACGCGCGCGCGCGCACACACACTCACACACGCACACATGCACACATGCACGCACACGCACACGTATATATGCAAGGCGGTCTGCTTCCAAATCGCCCGCAGCTGTTTCGAAGGTGGTCTGCATTCGTAACCCCTTGGCCATAGAGGAGGCTTTATAATGTAACTTAAGATATTCCTATTGTATTCACTGCGTATCTGTCCTTCATTGTGCACTAGGTTACCATTATGAGATGGGATAGCCAGTACCCTTCCTCTTCGCTGCAAAGGTGATATTATGAGTGAACTACTACCTGAACAGTTAAAGTGACAGTTCCAGACATAGCTCCCTGGTCTACGTCGTATTCTATTGTTGACCTGATGATGCCTGTATCGGGGTCAATGGTCAGGGGAGCAGTGGATGGTCTGGCTGTTGATTGGCGGATGAAAGACAACAACATCAACATGACTGTGTTAAGTAAACATAAGTAAATAACTCAACCAATCATGTCTCTTCGTTCAATATTTGCATTATACTAGACGGCATAAATCAACGAATCGTGTCTCTTCCTTCAATATTTGTAATATAGTCATTGGCATAGATCAACCAATCACGTCTCTTCAGTCACTAATTATAATATACTCAATGGTGTAAGTCAACCAATCATGTCTCTTTATCCAATATTTGTAACATAATAAATGGCATTAATAAACTAATCATGTCTCTTCACTCAGTGTTCCTAATATGGCATCAGTCAACCAATCGAGTCTCTTCATTGAATATTCGCAATAAACAATATAGTATAAAGCAACCAATCGTATCTCTTTATTGAATATTCATAATAAACAAGATTGTATAACTCAGCCAATCATGTCTCGTCATTCAATTTTCGTAATAAACCAGATGGTATAAATCAACCAGCCGTATTTCTTCATTGAATATTCACAACTTAACCAGTCATGTATCTTCATTCAATGTTCGTATTATGCTAGATAGTTTAAATATATGCCATCCCGCCCTATGTGGTATTTCATTCTTCTGTTACATTGTGGTATTTCAATCTTCTGTTACATTGTGGCATTTCATTCTTCTGTTACATTGTGGTATTTCAATCTTCTGTTACATTGTGGTATTTCATTCTTCTGTTACATTGTGGTATTTCAATCTTCTGTTACATTGTGGTATTTCAATCTTCTGTTACATTGTGGTATTTCAATCTTCTGTTACATTGTGGTATTTCAATCTTCTGTTACATTGTGGTATTTCAATCTTCTGTTACATTGTGGTATTTCAATCTTCTGTTACATTGTGGTATTTCAATCTTCTGTTACATTGTGGTATTTCAATCTTCTGTTACATTGTGGTATTTCAATCTTCTGTTACATTGTGGTATTTCATTCTTCTGTTACATTGTGGTATTTCAATCTTCTGTTACATTGTGGTATTTCAATCTTCTGTTACATTGTGGTATTTCATTCTTCGGTTACATTGTGCTATTTCAATCTTCAGGGGCAACCAAAATTTGTTTTCTTAATTAATATATTTCTAACCCTAGCTGCTAGCTATGACACGAACCTGTCCATGACCCATTTTACCCACTGCTAACACACTTGATGTGTTACATTAGTATTATTATTTTACCTATTTCTTACATACTTGGCATGTTACATTATTATTATTTTACCAATTGCTAGCACACTTGGTATGTTACATTATTAAGTATTATTCTACCTATTGCTAACACACTTGGTATGTTACATTATTAATTATTATGTTACCTATTGCTAACACACTTGGTATGTAACATTATTAATTATGCTTGCTTGCTTATCAGTTATCAGTTATCAGTTATCAGTTATCAGTTGGGGTATCTTCGTTGCACTCCGGACATGTCCATAGGTGCTCAGATCCTCCCCCCCCCCCCCCCCAGCATATGCATCAGCGTCCGGTGGCTAATAGTGCCAGTTCTGTGTTGGTTGACGAGGCGCTTTGTTTTCCGGATGTACCTCTCGCGTCTGGCTGTGCCGATTCTTACTCCCAGGTCTTTCATCCTGGACAGCGATGTGGAATCATTGACGTCAAAGTCCTCTGTTCTCGCCATATCTTTAAGGACGTTAATAACATCGGCACGATCCATGGGCTGGCCATCTACAGGGGGTGCAGAGCCAGCCAGTTTGTCAGCTCGTTCATTTCCCTCGACTCCCGCATGTCCCGGGACGAAGATGAATGTGACTTTACGGACAACAGACTTCCGCAGCGATTCAGTCCACTGTCTACGTACAGATCCAGCTTCGACCTTCTGAATCATGCTCATTGAATCACTTAGTACACACACGTTGGTATAATGCTGTGACTCCAGCCATATGAAAGCCTGTGTAACTGCCATCACCTCCATCGTCATGCTGCTCGTGGTCATAGAGTGGGCACCACTGGATTCTTGAACGGTTCGGCCCGCTGAACGGGCTGTAAATGCCCATGCACTTCTCTGCTGCTTTACCACAGATCCATCTGTATAGATGAGCACTTCGGGGCTATCTGAGTGTTCATAGATGAGCGCGTTAACCTCTGCATTGACAGCGGCAGGGTTCTGCTCTCTGCACCGTCTGTCGAGTGTGATAATGCAGGAGAAAGTGCACTTAAAAGCTGGAGGCACCGGCACCCATTCCTTGCCGGGGTTGATACTGGTAAGACTGCAGACCTGTCTGACGACATCTTCCGCCCGACCCATCCATGATTTGCCCCTCTTTAGCCTGTCACCCTTTTCTCTGAATATAGCGTCATGCAGAGGGTGCTGCTCATCTGCACTTATTTTTAAGTATGCACGAGCTCTCCAGATCTTGATCCTGTGTTCCATTGTCGGGAAGTCAAGGAGGTATCTCATTGCTACACAGCTGGTGTCTCTCGTGCAGCCCAAAATGATGCACATGGCTTCGTTTTGTACCTTTTCAAGTCTTCCAATCTGTGTAGGGCTGACAGTGAGGATGGCCAGGGCATACTCGATGCGTGAAAGCACAAGTCCTTGGAACAGAAGTATTAGCAGTCTTTGCTCGATATTGGCAGTCGCCATGACTCTCATTGCTGACAAACCTTTTCGAGCCTTCGTTATGACATAATCGACATGATCTCTGAAGGACAGGCTACGATCAAGCCTCACGCCAAGATATGTCATTGACTGGGTTCTACTCAAACTGCTCCCATCCATTCTTACTGCCGGCAGGTCAGTTTTCACAATAGGGTTGTTTAGTGAGAACCATGTAACCGTTGCCTTTGCAGGGTTGACAAGGGCATCGGCCTCAGCACACCATGAGGAAATTCGATCTAGTTCGCCCTGCATATCATTGGCAACCGTCTGTCTATCTCGACCCTGTCGATACACGAGGATGTCGTCAACGAATGACAGAGTCCTACCCCTCCCGTCCAACTGTTGTTCAGTGATCGTACCGTATACACGTTGAATAGTACTGGTGACAGTGGTGAACCCTGCGGCAATCCTGGACATATCGTTATCGGCTCAGAAGACCAACTCCCGCTTGCTTGCTTGCTTGCTTGCTTGTGTTCGTTGGCTTGAGCTCCAACTCGAAGTCCTGTATGTCGGATGAAGGCATCCTGTTGTCCAACATAAGTGTGATGTCATACAGGACCTGAGGTTTGCGTGAGTATCCGTTGTCCCATGTCTGGCTTATTGGTGTGCAGACTGATGGTTCCTCGCCGTACAGGCAGAAACTCTCCGACATCGGAGGAATCGGCGATTCTATTGACTTTAGCCAGGACCCCGAAGGGTCCAGTTGCCCAGGACGCTCGACGAGGACGCGTCAATAGGTCTTGGCCAATATAACCCGGCCCTGGTGCCTTGGAAACACCTCTGCGTCCCATTATTAATTATTATTTTACCTATCGCTAACACACTTGGTATGTTACATTATTATTATATCTGGTAAAGGCCCAAAGTGGTAACTTCTGTTAGAGCTAGGGGCAATAGATGGTCATTATTTCCCCTTCATAGCGAATGACGAGAGCCGTCATCTAACCTTCGTCTGACCACGCCATGCCATTGTCAGCGTCACGTCATAACCGTTACACTAACGTCTGCTATGATACATTACGAGAGAATATAATAGGTCGGCGATTTGATGAATGTACGTCTACAATGGATGCTGTGTACCGCCTTGTGTGTCCCCCACGCTGGAATAGAAGCATAGCAAATGTTGATCGCACAAATAGAAGATATTGTTGCCACTTACAGCCGATGATTGAGTAGGTCAGAACATCGCCGAAATCCGGGTCATAGGTGGTCCATGAAGGGTCGAATTTTATCTGCATCCGGTGCAATGTTGAAATAAAAGAATTATTAATATTAACGCAATATAGTAACAAAAGTCAGCATAGTTAAAATAGCCACCACTAGTGAAATTTGTCTAATGATCTGGTTTTGTGATATAGATAACGTTTCATTCATTATTTCATTAATGTTGGCATTGAAGTTTGTTACAGATCACATATATTGCACCTGGACACCTCTATAAGAGCCCCAGTCACTTGATATAGAAAATACAAGGAGAATCTTAGAACGGTGCACGAATTATAACTGCACGAATTAGCACAGTGCACTAATTATCACAGTGCATGGTTTTCTTTACATTGTCCAGTTAACCACATTTCCACTGCCAGTAGATGTGTTTCGGCATGTCTGCTTGTTTCACGCACATGCACCATTGCAGGTCCAATAAATCACGGCAACAGTCGTTTTGATTTGTTTTGGCACATTTTATTGGTGAGTGTGTTTTCCATCTTGCAAAAAGTCTATTTTTGTCATGACCAATTTTGTTCTAATCCCTACTGGGCACCTTCCATGAGATGTTTTGACAATTCCGAGATGGATGTACTGTACAGTAATACTGCTCAAGAATTGTCCCATTTACTTGTATGTTCTTCATATTACAGTAAAGGAAATGCATTATTTTACAGTGTAGGAAATACATAGTTTTACAGTTTAGGAATTACATTATTTTACAGCGTAGGAAATACATCAATATACATTGTAGGAAATACATGATTATATATTTTAGGAAATACATGATTATACAGTGTAGGAAATACATGATTATACATTGTAAGAAATACATCAATATACATTGTAGGAATCACATTATTTTACAGTGTATGAAATATATTATAGTGCACTGTAGGAAAAAAATATTTTTCGTGTAGGAAATACATTATTTTATGGTGTAGGAAATACATAATTTTACATTATAGGAAATACATAATTTTACAGTGTGGGAAATACATTATTTTTAAGTGTAGGAAATACATTATTTTAGATTGTAGGAAACAAATTACTTTACAGTGACGGAAATACATTATTTTACAGTGTAGAAAATACATTATTTTACAGTTAAGGAAATACATTAGAAACTGCTCCTCTTTGGTGCATGTCACAAGTGGTGTGGTCATCTTTAAACTGTCTTTATGACGTCACCGTATTCATCCGCACCGTGATGTCACGTGCTTAACTCTCTCGACATCCTTAACAACAATATTGACAGGTCACACGACAATGGCATTATTATTGTAATTTCTTACCACTTTTATTGTCTTCATTTAAAGCCCCTCCCCCTAGTATTTTCTCTCACACACACACACACACACACACACACACACACACACACACACTCACACAAACACACACACACACACACACACACACACACACAAAGTAACATTTAAGGTTTTCATGTGAAGCACCCTCATAAATCCTAGAGCAATCATACATTTGCTTTATAAACGTAATACAAGTAAACGCTATAACAAACATTGACTTCGTGGATCTCATAAAAACAAAGCAAGGACAAACATAGACTATCTTCATAGATTTTAAACAAGTAAATTCTATGACAAACATAGATTATCTTCATAGATTTGATACAAGTAAATCCTAGGACAAACATACATTGCCTTCACAGATTTGCTAGAAGTAACTCCTGGAACAAACATACATTGCCTTCGTAGATCTCATAGATGGCGTTAGTTGGCTTGATGACTGGAGGTTCATTCACATCTGTGACACTAACAGTATAAGTGTATGTCCTGGAGGGACATCCGCCATCGTCTGCCGTGATCATGATCAGCGGCCTCCGCAAGGTGAAGTCCTCGTAGTCTAGTCCTTTGGCCAGCTGTATCTGGGTACCTGTTGTTGTATAATACATGTAACATTCTCAATGATGTCACATTATCAATGATGTCACATTCTCAATGGTGTCACATTCTCAAATGTGTCACATTCTGAATGATGTCACATTCTCAAAGGTGTCACATTCTCAAATGTGTCACATTCTCAATGGTGTCACATTCTCAATGATGTCACATTCTCAAAGGTGTCACATTCTCAATGATTTTCACACTCTCAATGATGTCACATTCTCAAAGGTGTCACATTCTCAATGATGTTCACATTCTCAATGATGTCACATTCTCAAAGGTGTCACTTTCTCAAAGGTGTCACATTCTCAAAGGTGTCACATTCTCAATGATGTCACATTCTCAATGATGTCACATTCTCAATGATGTCACATTCTCAAAGGTGTCACATTCTCAAAGGTGTCACATTCTCAATGATGTTCACATTCTCAAAGGTGTCACATTCTCACAGGTGTCACATTCTCAAAGGTGTCACATTCTCAATGATGTCACATACTCAATGATGTCACATTCTCAATGATGTCACATTCTCAATGATGTCACATTCTCAGTGATGTCACATTCTCAAAGGTGTCACATTCTCAATGATGTCACATTCTCAATGATGTCACATTCTCAAAGGTGTCACATTCTTAATTATGTCACATTTTCGGTGATGTCAAATTCTAAATAATGTCACATTCTCAGTGATGTCACATTCTCAAAGGTGTCACATTCTTAATGATGTCACATACCCAATGGTGTCACATTCTTAATGGTGTCACATTCTCAATGGTGTCACATTCTCATTGATGTCACATTTTCGATGATGTCAAATTCTAAATAATGTCACATTCTCAGTGATGTCACATTCTCAGTGATGTAACATTTTCGGTGATGTCAAATTCTAAATAATATCACATTCTCAGTGATGTCACATTCTCAATGATGTCCCATTCTCAAAGGTGTCACATTCTCAAAGGTGCCACATTCTCAGTGATGTCACATTCTCAATACCAGCTGTACCTGGGTACTTTTTGGCAGTGTAGGACAATATCACACTCTAAGTAAGGACAATATATGTCACACTTTCAGTTAGAACAATACATGTCACATTCTCAATTAGGACAATACATGTCTCATTCTCAATTAGGATAATTCATGTGATATTCTCAGTGAGGACAATACATGTCACATTCTCAGTGAGGAAAATACATGTCTCATGCTCAATGAGGAAAATGCAAGTGACATTCTCTACGAGGACAATTCATGTGACATTCTCAACAAAGACAATTCATGTCACATTCAATCGAGGACAATAAATGTCATAATCACATTGTCACCTGTATCTGGGTACTTGTATATATTTATAGAGAAATACATGTCACATTTTCAGTGTTAGCTGGGTCCCTAATGTCATTTATTGAGAAATACATGTTACATTCTCCATGTCGGCTTCTTCTGGGTACCTGCTGATGGTTGTAGTACCTGCTTACAGCTGTAGTACCTGCTAACAGCTGTATTACCTGCTGACAGTTGTAGTACCCGCTGACAGTTGTAGTACCTGCTGACAGTTGTAGTACCTGCTGACAGTTGTAGTACCTGCTGACAGTTGTAGTACCTGCTGACAGTTGTAGTACCTGCTGACAGTTGTATTACCTGCTGACAGTTGTAGTACCTGCTTACAGCTGTAGTACTTCTGGACGGATTCCTTCAATGATATTCCACCATGTCAACTTCTGGATAGATTCCATCAATGATATTCCACCATATCAACTTCTGGATAGATTCCTTCAATTATATTCCACCATATCAATTTCTGGATAGATTCCTTCCTTGTGCCTCGAAGTCGTGAATGTCTCTCCACGGATGCCGGTCCTTGGTGCTGTGGATAGATTCCTTCAATGATATTCCACCATGTCAACTGATGGATAGATTCCATCAATGATATTCCACCATATCAACTTCTGGATAGATTCCATCAATGATATTCCACCATATCAACTTCCGGATAGATTCCTTCAATTATATTTCACCATATCAATTTCTGGATAGATTCCTTCCTTGTGCCTCGGCAAATTTCGAAGTCGTGAATGTCTCTCCACGGATGCCGGTCCTTGGTGCTGTGGATAGATTCCTTCAATGATATTCCACCATGTCAACTTCTGGATAGATTCCTTCAATGGTATTCAACCATGTCACGTTCTGGATAGATTGATTCAAAGGTATTCAACCATGTCACCTTCTGGATAGATTCCTTCAATGATATTCCACCATATCAACTTCTGGATAGATTCCTTCAATGGTATTCAACCATGTCACCTTCTGGATAGATTCCTTCAATGATATTCCACCATGTTAACTTCTGGATAGATTCCTTCAATGATATTCCACAATGTCAACTTCTGGATAGATTCCTTCAATGATATTCCACCATGTCAACTTCTGGATAGATTCCTTCAATGGTATTCAACCATGTCACCTTCTGGATAGATTCCTTCAATGATATTCCGCCATATCAACTTCTGGATAGATTCCTTCAATGGTATTCAACCATGTCACCTTCTGGATAGATTCCTTCAATGATATTCCACCATGTCAACTTCTGGATAGATTCCTTCAATGATATTCCACCATATCAACTTCTGGATAGATTCCTTCAATGGTATTCAACCATGTCACCTTCTGGATAGATTCCTTCAATGATATTCAACCATGTCAACTTCTGGATAGATTCCTTCAATGATATTCCACCATGTCAACTTCTGGATAGATTCCTTCAATGATATTCCACCATGTCAACTTCTGGATAGATTCCTTCAATGGTATTCAACCATGTCACCTTCTGGATAGATTCCTTCAATGGTATTCAACCATGTCACCTTCTGGATAGATTCCTTCAATGATATTCAACCATGTCAACTTCTGGATAGATTCCATCAATGATATTCAACCATGTCAACTTCTGGATAGATTCCTTCAATGATATTCCACCATATCAACTTCTGGAGAGATTCCATCAATGATATTCCACCATATCAACTTCTGGATAGATTCCTTCAATGATATTCCACCATGTCAACTTCTGGAACGATTTCATCAATGATAGTCCAGCTTGTCAACTTCTTGATAGATTCCTTCAATGGTATTCCACCACGTCAACTTATGGATAGATTCCTTCAATGGTTTTCTGCCATAACAACTTCTGGATAGATTCCTTCAATGATATTCAACCATGTCAACTTCTGGATAGATTCCTTCAATGATATTCAACCATGTCAACTTCTGGATAGATTCCATCAATGATATTCCACCATGTCAACTCCTGGATAGATTACTTCAATGATATTCAACCATGTCAACTTCTGGATAGATTCCTTCAATGATATTCCACCATATCAACTTCTGGATAGATTCCATCAATGATATTCCACCATATCAACTTCTGGATAGATTCCTTCAATGATATTCCACCATGTCAACTTCTGAAACGATTTCATCAATGATAGTCCAGCTTGTCAACTTCTTGATAGATTCCTTCAATGGTATTCCACCACGTCAACTTATGGATAGATTCTTTCAATGGTTTTCTGCCATGTCAACTTCTGGATAGGTTCCTTAAATGATATGCCACCATGTCAAATTCTGGAACGATTTCATCAATGATAGTCCAGCTTGTCAACTTCTTGATAGATTCCTTCAATGACATTCCAGCTTGTCAACTTCTTGATAGATTCCTTCAATGATATTCCACCATGTCAACTGATGGATAGATTCCTTCAATGATATGCCACCATGTCAACTTCTGGATAGATTCTTTCAAATATATTCCACCATGTCAACTTCTGGATAGATTCCGTCAATGATATTCCACCATGTCAACTTCTGGATAGATTCCTTCAATGGTATTTAACCATGTCAACTTCTGGATAGGTTTCTTCACTGATATTTCACCATGTCAACTTCTTAAGCCGTCCAGTATCGTGTCCCTCGTTCTCCCTCTGCTTCTTCTACCGCCTATCTGTCCACTCGTCACGATGTTGTCCAATGTCCCTCTTCTCATTATTTGACCAAACAACACTGTCTGCCTCTTTCATATTGAGGTGTATAATGTTTTAATTTCAAACATAAACCTCTTCTTTATTTACTCAGTCCAAAACAAGCGCAATGTTCGTCTCAGAAATCACATTTTCGCTGCCTTAAAATTAATAATGCTATTCTATTCGGTTATGAATGTGAGACCAGATGGAAAGGAATGGGCATTATAACATCCGAGGAATATAGCATAATCCATTCTGGTGGAGAGACACAAAAACAGCGGGGGGGGGGGGGGGGGGCGCAAGTATAATGGATATAGAGAGATCAAAATCAATCAAAGGATGTTTGACTCTGTCAGACAAAATATTACTAGTAACGCTGAGTGGAAGACTTTACGATATCAACATCATATAAGTTTATGCATCAATAACTGACAGCAGTGATAACAGCATCGATGGATATTATAATGATTTGGTGAATGCATTCAAGAAATGCAAGCATTCATATTTGCATATCATAATGAGTGACTTTAATGCTAAAGTTGGAAATCAACAGGATGGTTGCATAGTAGGCAAGTATGGAACAGGGGAACAGATTGAATGAGCTTGCAGAATTTTTACAGTAGGAAAAAGAGCATGATATGTTTTTTTGGAAACACGTCAGTTTTGAAGACGGAAGTTCAAAATGCGCATAACCATATGAAAACTGGCAAGACTCCGGATCCAGACAACATCACTACAGACATGGTCAATGCCATAGAGGAATATGGAATAGACCAGGTCACCAGACTGCTCAACACAATATATGATACTGGAAATATGCCTGAATTATGTAATTCTATTTTTATTGCAATCCCCAAGAAATCAGGAGTGTCATCAGCATTCAACAATTAGTATGAGGACAATGAGCCACATCACAAAGATTTTGCAAAGAATCGTCATGCAAAGAGTTAGGGAAAAAATACACCCCGAAATAGGAGAACAACAATGTGGGTTCGTAGAAGGCATGGGTACAGTAAATGTTGTTATATGCTCAGAACATTAAATGAACGTTCACATCAACCATTTAATGTTGATTGCTCTATAAAGTGGTGCCGCTATGAAAGTACAGTATACCAAATTCGATTCATAGTGTGGGAGAGTCGTTTAACGACTTGGCTAACGCATCGCATGGTGACGTGGGTTGCCCCACTACTTACCGAAGAGCTGAAAGAGCTTTCTGGCTTCTGGCGGGCTCGTGGTTAGTGTCAGTGTGGTTGTTGCTGGGTTGGTGGTCAGCTGGAGGTCCAGGAGGTTTTGTCCCACCGGAGTGTCTTCTGGAAACAGATCTAACCTGTCTAAGTTGGTGATTTCTGGCCGTTCGTTGGCGCCTGGAGTCAGATAAGCACGGCAGGTAATGATGGATAGCCACACAACAAGAATTATAGTTTGCAATGTTCATCAGTCGTTTGATTCTCGTCCGTTCATTATAGCCATCAAAATCTACATAATCATCAACACTTCAAACAGCATCATCACCATCAACATTACCATCATCAATAGCATCATCCCCATCATCGCAACCGTCATATTTATCACAATCCTCACCACCACCAAATTAATCATTATCATCACCGAAATTGGTATCATCATCGCCATCATCATCATCACCCTTGACAACATCATCGTCATTATCACCATCAACATCACCACCATCACCACCACAACCATCAGCATCATCACCATAAATATCACAAGAATCAACATCATCACCATCAATATCATCATCATCATCATCATCACCATCATCATCATCATCATCATCACAGTCAACATCACCAGCATCAACATCAAACCATCTACATCAACACCACAACCATCAGCATCATCACCATAAATATCACAAGAATCAACATCATCAACATCAATATCATCATCATCATCATCATCATCATCACAGTTAACATCAAACCATCAACATCAACACCGTCATCATCATCAACATCAACATCACCATCAACATCACTATTAATATCAACACCATAATTATCACCATCAATATCATCAACATCATCAACATCATCACCATAAATATCACAAGAATCAACATCATCACCATCAATATCATCATCATCATCATCATCATCATCATCATCATCATCACAGTCAACATCACCAGCATCAACATCAAACCATCAACATCAACACCGTCATCATTATAACCATTAACATCAACACCATCAACATCAACATCACCATCAACATCACTATTAATATCAACACCATAATCATCACCATCAATATCATCAACATCATCAACCTCACCATCAACATCACCATCAACATCACCATCAACGTCACCATCAACATCACCATCAACAACATCACAATCAACATCATTAACAAAATAAACATTACTATCAACATCACCAACAACATCAACAACATTACCATCATCAACATTATCAACATCACCACCAACATCAACATTAACATCAACATCACCAACATCAGAATCAACATCAATATCATCATAACCAACATCAACATCAACATCATCAGCATCACCATCAACAACAACATCATTAAAATTACCATCAATATCAACACCATCAAATTTACAATCAACATAAACACCATCAACATCAACATCATCATCATCATGAACATCATCACCATCAACATCATGATCAACATCATCATCACCATTAATATCATCATCAACAACGTCATCACCATCACCAATATCAACACTATGAACATCATGAGCACCAACATCATCACCATCATAATCACCATCGACATCATCACCATCATCATAATCATCACGATCATCATCATCATCACCATCAACATCATCATCATAATAATCATCATCATCACCATCATCACCATCAACATCATCATCATCACCATCATCATCATCATCATCATCATCATCATCATCACAATCAATATCGTCATCAATATCACCATCAATATCACCATCAATATCGCTATCATCACTATTATCATTATCGACATCATCAAGATCATTACTATCAACATCTTCACCATTAACATCATAACCATCAACATTATCATCATCACCATCAACATCATCACCATCAACATCATCAGCATCATCAGCGCAAACATCATCACCATCAATACCATTATCATCATTATCGCCATCTTCACTGAAGGTATCATTACCTTCTTCTTCTTCTTCTTCTTCTTCTTCTTCTTCCCTAATTTGCACCTACATGTAATAAACTTATTGACCGCGTTTTATCACTAATTCTTTTTTTCTTTCCTCTTTTCTTTCTTTCTGTCTTTCGTTCGTTCTTTCTTTCTTTCTTTCTTTCTTTCTTGCACCAAACGAAAGGCTTACCATCTAAAGTTGCTGTAATAATCTGTGGTCCCACATTGTTAATCTTTCCGTCGGAGATGGTCACCTCAAACATGATGTAGTCCTCACACTCCTGGCTGAGGTCATTCACTGTCCGAATTACCCCGTCAGCTGTCGGCCAGATATAGGATATTTACACCGGGCGTTTATAACCGCATTCGACAAGTATATTTAATCAAACAACACGGATGACACTATAGATATGTACTCATCACAGATGACACTATAAAGATGTAATCAACACATATGACACTATGTATATATATATATATATATATATATATATATATATATATATATGGCTTGGCCTCGTGGCATGGTCGAGACAGAAACACTGAGCTGATCCACGACTCTGGTGATCGCGTGAGATGGCAAAACATGACCGCTCACGCTTACCGGCATGGCACATGATGGATATATATATATATATATATATATATATATATATATATATATATATATATATATATATATATATATATATATATATATATATATATATATATATATATATATATATATATATATATATACATGATTGATACAGGCATTGATAATGCACATTGGGAGCATGTCGCCGCTGAACGTGTTGCATGGAGGGCAAATATCAGAAATGGAATAATGTCAAAGGAGAAAATTATTGCAGAAAAGTCACACACCAAGCGTTTGAGACGTAAGATGGTGCATGATGGTGGAAATGACCAGTGTTCAGATGCACCCACTGTGAACGGACATTTACAGCGCAAATTGGCCTTATCAGTCACACTCGCTACCGCCATAGTTAAAAGTTATTATGCCTTTTTAAAGCACAAACTATCGTCTGTCAAGACGGCAAGGTGCCAATGAATGATGATGATGATGATTGATATATATATATATATATATATATATATTATATATATATATATATATATATATAAACTGCACAGATGACACTATAAATATGCAATCAACATAGATAACACTATAGATATGCAATCAACACAGATGACACTATATATAAAAGAGGCTTCTCATAAGTCTTTAGCCTGACCATGAAGGAGTAGGCGGCGAAAATTTAAATTTAGCACACGTATAGCTCATTCAATTTGTAATGGACACATGAATTATGAATTTGCCACCTCATCTGGTTTTCCCGATATGGTGCATGGCACAACACACCCTATTGACCAGATCTGCACATCCAACGGTTTGTCAGAACAATGGAGAAATCAAACGCCAGGACTGTGATAAAATTCTTGATGTTATAGGGTAAAACACCTTCAGAAATACACAGGGAGATGGGGGACAGTGTTTGGGGAAGTCTGTCCTTCGTATACTTCTGTAAAAACATTGGTGTTTGCAGTTTAAGTGTGGATGTTCCCAGTTGCAGATCTGCCAAGACCAGGACGACCGTCCCCAGAGTGCAATGATGCAAATCCTGCAAAAGTGAAGAAAATCATAGACCAGGATAGGAAAATGACATTTGCAGAGATATCAGGTTCAGCAAAACTGAGTAAGAGTACAGTTTTTAGAATTTTACTCAACAGACTGAACATGAGAAAAGTGTGTACCCCGCGCCTGCTGACATGTGAACAGAAACAAACACGGGTTGATTGCTGTGGCCAGTTGCTCAAAATGTGGCGGTCGAAAAACATGTAAAAGACTATGGGGACGGTAGATGAGACTTGGATTCACCAAATGGTTAAAAACAGATGAACGGACATCCTCTTGACAGTGACGAAGATGTCGTACTGGCTTGTGATAACTGGTTTAGTTCGAAAAATAGGTTGTTTTATTCTGAAGGTCTTTTCAAGGTCACGCAGAGATGGAAGAAATGCATAAATTCAGGTGGTTGCTACATTGAGAAGGAATAAGCACTGTGCCAAATTTCAATTTTCTCCGCCTACTCCTTCATGGTAAGGCTAAAGACTTATGAGAAGCCCCTTGTATATGTAGCAACACAAATAACACTATGGATATGCAATAACACTGATGACACTATAGATATGTTACAACACGGATTAGCAGTGTAGATATATAACCGCGCATTGGACAAGTGTTGATCTATAACAACACAGATGACAAATGTAGATTTGTAAAAGTTACAACTCTGACCACAAGGACACAGGTTTTAACATAGCTGAGACGTTAAGTCGGCCATCATGCATGAGGACACAGGTTGGAACATAACTGTTACGTTAAGTAGAACATCAAGCAGGCAGCCACAGGTTTGAACACAACTGGGAGTACTTACTGTAGCCAATCTCAAAGTTGTTGGAGGCGGGGCTGGTGGTCATGGTGTAGTAGATAGGGTCGTTGTCTGGGTCAGTGGCTGCCACGCTGTAGATAGGAGTGTTGTCCTGCACACCTTTCGTGTTGTAGATTGTGGTGAAATCTGAAAGTTGAAACATCATAGTTGAAATGTCAAAGTTGAAATATCATAGTTGAAATGTCAAAGTTGAAATACCATAGCTGAGATGTCAAAGTTGAAACATCATAGTTGAAATGTCAAAGTTGAAATATCATAGCTGAAATATTATAGTTGAAATATCACCGCTGAAATATCATAGTTGAAATATCATAGTTTAAGTTCTAAATTTGAAATCATATAGTTGAGATATGAGACCTAAATGTCAGATACCAGTAGAAGAGAAAATGATTAACCGAGTTGATGAAATTAAATATCAATGGGTAATTATAACATGAGATGAAAGATGCACTACAAAGATTAAGAGAAGAGTAGGGCGAGCAAACACTGCATTTCAGAAAATAAAAAGTACCTTACCTTATAAGTCACAATCACTGCATGTTAAACAAAAAGAGTAATAAAATGTTACTCGAAGGCCCCGTTAACGGTGGGTAGATTCTTTTACAAGACATTGCAGTCAATCGCAGTACATCTGTGAGGTTCATCCTGAACGAAAGCTAGAAGAGAGATATATAGAGAAGAAATAGAGGGGAAAGAGATGATAAGAGTGCAAAAGATGGAAGGAGAAAGAAAGACATGAATGATCGACAGGGGAAATAGAGGCAGAAGTGTGAGATGGAGAGAAAACAGAGGATAGTTAATAGGACGGTGGAGAGAGAGGAAGGGAGAGAGACACACATACCCACAAGTCCGGCATCGAAGTATGGTGCAGAGTTGGGGATCAGTCTCACGATGACGTCCTGGGTTGTGACCAGATCGACCCCGTCGTCACAGGTCAGTGTGACAACATACTCGGGCACTTGGTTGAAGTCCAGGCTGGCCACTGATGGGTAGTAGGTCAAATCATACGTGCCCGACTCTGCGAACAGGTAAACAAAAACAGTAAAACGACCTTAAACACCTTCACAAATAAACACACATAGTATTATTTAGCGCTCATAGGAGGAGGAGAAGGAAGTAGAGATTAGAGGACGCACTAGAAAACATAAAATTTGAAAGCTATAGATACCGACCAGGATTCGAACCTGTCACCTCCAAATGACGACGGCGCCTCGCTGCAGGAACAAGTGCACTTCGACGCATGACCAACGTCGAACGTAATAATACTATGTGTGTTTATTTGTGAACTGTCTTAGTGGCCTCACATGGTTCTCCAACTGATTTTCTGTGTTACACACCTTGTACGTGTAGCACATACGGTGCTAAATCTATATTGCTATAGAGACCAACCTGCACTAGCTGGGTCATGTGGTCAGAATCACGGCGTCGAAGTTGCTTCCCAAGACATTTCCTGGTACTCATTTTAAGTTCGGTGGACGTAGAAGCCCAGGTCAGATTTCATAATACGCCCAGATTCGGATTCGAAAATATAAGGATCGAGGCGGGAGTCCAGCGACGAGCCACTACCCTAACCAGGCTCACTTGTCTCTGCCTGCCTGCCTGACTGCCTGCCTGCCTGCCTGTCTGTCTGTCTATCTGTCTGTCTGTCTGTCTGTCTGTCTATTTACCTATCTATCCATGTATCTATTTATCTATCTATATATCTACCTACCTACCTACCTACCTATCTATATACATCTGCGTGCCCAATTTGTTATCCTTTGAAAATAAAGTCCGTTCGTTCAATCTATCTATCTATCTTTCTATCTATCTATCTATCTATCTATCTATCTATCTATCTATCTATCTATCTATCTATCTATCTATCTATCTATCTATCTGTAATCGTCTGGCGCGATATATGATGATGATGATGTTACCAATACCAGCATCCCTTGCAGTGCCCTGGGGTACGATGGGAAGCCACTCTGGAAGCGAGGATAAATAGAGGCGCGTGTCAGTCTCCCGGTCTCTCCAAACCAGACAACCGTGGCCGAAGGAGCGATTATGTAGATCGCTGTTGTATAGAATAGGGAGGCTTTAACCGGCCCTCCCCAGTCACTGGACCAGAGCAGGGAGTCACAAATGCCTCTAGATTTAACCATGACTGGCTTGTGTAGCCCACACACGAGGCGAGGAAATCCATCAAAATAACTGGCAATTTGTAAGCCCACTCTTGGTAGTGACCCCTGGCCATGTTTGTGGTTTGTAGAGCAAACTTGAGCCCCGGCTCTGGTTAATGTCGTAGGCCACTCACATCCCCTTCGTATACCTGTTTATGCGTGTTTATGCCACTATATCTCTGCTGTTAGGGTTATAGTTTTGTTACTCGTTATGTTATGGTTTTTCGCTGTATCTGGTCCCAGTCGACTTATGTGATGCGGGTGTCTTGTGTGGGTATTGAGGGTCCCCTTCGACTCAACTGAACATGATTGAGGTCTCACTGTCATTTAGAGACCGCCCCTGTAGTTAGTACTAGGCAGCAGTTATCTCTGTGGGATTTCAGATTCCCATTTCTGTATGTACCAACTGTCCATGAGTCCTGAGATGATTACAATAGAGACTCCATACCTGCAGTTACCATTGTTGTTTACGTTAAGGCTCTGTTGTTGCCATGTCCTTGTTGGGTTGTGGAGATAGGTACCTAGTCATGTGCATAGCGACGTTAGGCAGCAGTGATTACTGTGGGAAAATAGGTTCCCATTTCTGTATATGTCAGTTATGTGACATGCCAGGATGCCTGTTTGTCACTAAACCATGCAGTTCTGTCAATAAAAACCTAATTTTGTTGTTCTTAATTTGTTTTGTTTAGTCTGTAGTTTGTTGTGTAAACTCATTGATCCTGTTACAGTCCAGCAGTGTAATCTTCTGTCTGGGGTGTACAACAGTACATCCCCCGCCCTAAGAACTCCTGGAATCTTCTGTCTAAATTCTACCCCTTTTCTTGTTAACAGAGGAGGATATACACAGTGCTCTTTCTCTATTTCTCCTTATTGTCCTTTTCTTCTCTGGCCCATTAAAAGTCAGTGTTGCGCTTCATTGTCTTTGAGCACTTAAGTATAGGAAATTACATCTTCCTGTCCTTGATATTCTACTTCCTATGACAAGTGGCGAGCCTCGGCCTGGATTGTTTGGCGGCCTTTAGATTATCTTGTTGGTGTCTGTTCCAGTCTTCAATGATTCTTTTAGGTGGTAGTTCCATGTTTGTTTTTATGTGCCTTTTTGGGGGTGTGAGAGGTCCCTGGCCAAAGACATTAACTGGGTTCAGGTTTTTTCCCCAAGTCTCCAAGAAGTACAGCATTGAGAGAAGAGCCTCCAGACCTACACCACATCTCAAGTCGTCGAAATTAAAGGTGACCTTATTCCATGTTTAGGGAACCGAAGTTTCCCACCCAGCCGGCACTCAGTCTGAGTCCGCTGGTATAAATTAAGAATGAGAAAACAACGAAGGTCACCAAACTTTAGCTATAAAGTCTTTTGGAATATGCATATATATTCCTACTGAAACCATCAAGCTTTACTCAGAAAGCTACAGAGGTGGTTGACGACTCCATGAGAGCAGAATGCTCCCACATTCAATAGAGGCTGGGGCTGTGCTTTGCCCAAGAGATAAATGCTGTTGATTCTTTCGGGAGAACAGTTGTGGACTGTTCATGCGACTGATTTCAGCAGTGCCAACATCTGGGGCCATCCTTTCCCTTGTTTGTCTGGAAGAGGGGACACCAGAAATCCATCCTGCCAGTGTGTCCCACCAGCAGCAGAGCGCTGGACATCCATATTCAATCCCCAATGGTGGCATAATCACCTGAGATCATCAAGGAGGGATGTTTCTCCTTATTGTACATCATGTTCCACCATGCTTAGTTTGAAGTGACAGATGACAATGTTACCTGTGGTGATAAGAAAATCCTTTCCTTATAGGCGGCAAGCAGAGGAGTTAATAATACCAGCGTGTTCATCGAGGTTCATGATATAAGTGGACATTAAGGGTTGAGCGGTGAATAAACAGTGATTTCCTATATTTCCCCCGTGCATAGAAAATTTAAAAGCGACACATAATAGACATTCAGTGAGAGGATATAGCATCCAGCGAGAATCATCGAGCAGTGAATGAACTGCTTCCTATATTTCCCATGTGCATAAGACAATTCAAAAGAGACACATAATATGCGTTAAGTAGGAGGAACCGGTATCCAGTGAACAATATCAGACAGAAACATTTGTTATATATTTCCACGACATGGACAAATAATTAATTACTAGTTAATTATTTTGTGTCATTCAATAATAATTTGAATTATGAATCCCCACAGAAAGTGAGTCCAAGATGCCATGTCTTCCAGCATGTTTTGTTTTGCTTTGTTTTTTTTCCCATGTACAGGTATTTTTCTACCCCGCTTCATTTGGGTACCAAGGTGACAACTGAGAACTTACTGACTCACCCCATGGAACTGATGGATGTTGCTGGCAGAAGCAGGGCTATCAGAATCAGACCGGGGAAACAAAAACTGGGTTTGCCTGCATAGTCATGGGAATTATATATTTTTTTCAGTGGCAAGGAAGTCTGCATCTTGGTTTGCAGGTGATCTAGTGGATAGCATGCATGTTATTCCGGTCGGTTTTTTTTTTTTTGGTTACAAGTAGGGATTGTAAATTTAAGGGGATGCCTATGTGAAATTTTTTTTGGTGCCCCTACGTATTGCATCCATGGAGCTAAGTGTTGATGTTGATGTCAGGGTTGCTAGTTTATTTTGTATGCAGTCTGCATATTC
>JACEFZ010011455.1:770000-777500 GCA_014155875.1 Cepaea nemoralis
CATTTACTTTTACGGCATTCTCATGAGGCGGGTTTCAATCAACTTCTTGTTGTTGTCGACTCGCGTAAGATATTTGTGCCCCTTTATTTTCCCGCTCTGCGGCGAAGGGGTTACGGAATACATTAGTAATCCCGTGTCGAAACACAACTGTGAGTAGCTGACCGCCTTGCGTTGTTTTTTTTTTTTTTTTTTTTTTAAATAAAATTCAGAAACCAATGGCAAACTTTTTTTTTTTTGCATATCCTTTACAGAACATTGCTGTCAACACCAGCATCTTTCAGCTGTATATTGATTTCTTGGCAAGATTACGCTCAGTAGTTTGCCATTGCTTTCTGAGCGGCCGGCTCACATACCCCATAAGTTACCGATGCGATTCGAACCACTGCTGATTCTCATCGTCATCACGTTACCTACGAGAGTATACGAGATTACGGAGAAAATTCGCTACTGAACGTAAATTTGCCAAGAAATCAGAAAGGGCCAAAACATGTTGAGGTAGACTGCGACGTCCGGTAAAGGATATGCAAGTAACTTGTTTTATTTGTTACTGTCAACGTGATTTCTACTGCAGATTTCAAGGTCTCTGTCTTTGTTTTGAACAGGGCCATGTGGTAGATTTTTTCGGTATGATGCAAGTCTTCGAAATGCCGCCTCTTAATGATTCATGTCTTTGAAATGCTTCCCTTCCTTCGCTGCTTATGCCATCCCCTTACGGTGCCGCCCCTGACACGGTCGCCTCTCTGTATCATAGCACGGTACGGTCCTGGCTCTGGAGATAATTGAGAATGGTTCAGTTCAAAACAAAATTGCCACTGAACCTCCAAGAAATGTGAAAGGCAAATTAACATGGCGGATTTTTTTTTTTTCAAGCAGGACATTCAGGTGCCGTAGAACTGCATCGTACAATAATGTAGTCACTATATCGCACTGTCCTCAATAACACAGACAGAGCAACAGTTTACAATATAACACAGGAGCCGATGGTCGAGTAGCCGGAATATTCGCCTCACATATGGTTCGATTCTCATGAACTTTACCAGTCCCACAAGTTCATAACAGCAACCAAATGAGGAAAATAACGACAGGTACAATATCACAAGTGTGCTAGACGTTCACAGAGGCCTAATATGGCTTAAGATAATATACGTGTTCAGATGTCCTAAGCATGTTCTGACTAAACCTATGATGTGTTCACCTACATGGATGACTCTGCCCTAAGAGGTGAAAGAAGTGTATGGGGAATCGTGCGTAGATTGATGGGTGGTATTTGGTGCAGGAGAGCCTGACATATGATACCACAACATCTAGTTTGAGAATGGATGTGGAGGAAGTCATGGCGTTGTTCCGCTGGCTGGAGGTCAAACAGCACAAGCATGTCGTGATTGTAACTGACTCAAAAAGTATGGTGAGAAAGACTGCTTCGAGGGGAGTGACAGACTTCAGTTCTGTAATAAAACATAGAGAGAATCTGTAGGATTGTTTCACCAGGACACACTCGTGTAATGGGAAGCTAGCAGACGGACAGATTGGCTGGGTCTGCACCACTCGGTGGGGTATTGGGGCAGGATAAGACAGACATGGTCGGAGCCCTTTGGGATCACGTGTATAGTGCAGAAGAACGGGTAGAACATCACGGCCTGGAGAGAATAGTGCTGCAGGGAGTGACCAGAGAATCTGACCGACACTCGAAACTCCGAAGGAAGGCCAAATAAACACATAATCAGATTGCTACCGTACCATTAGTGTATTGACTCTTCACTGGCTGTTGAAGATAAGGACGGAGCACGTATGGGACTGTCCCGAGTGCTGTGATATCGGTTCTTGACTCCGCTCAAGTCGACTCCATTTCACGCAACTCCACTCCACTCAACTCAGCTCAACTCCACTTCACCGCACTCAACTCCACTCCACTCCATTTCACTCCACTCCACTCCACTTCACTCCACTCCACTAAACTTCACTCCACTCCACTCCACTCCACTTCACTCCACTCCACTCAACTCAACATAAGAAGTAGAATCGCACATCCCGCTGCCTGGTACCCATGAAAAATAGCTAATCACACGAAATGCGTTGTGTGGGACAGAAAGCTTTAAGCCTAAAAGAGAACCTTTAGCTTGCACTCCACGTGGCAACTGCTCTGGTAAGTGGCATGCAATCCCAGCACACAACAGTGACGACACAGACGTAAACAAAAACAAGATTTAACTTACGAACATCCACCGGTACCACGATAAAACAGTAGGGACAGCCTTGCTGGGGACTTATCTTCCCGCTGACCACAACTCCTTGTCCATCCGGATCGACGCAGTTGATGCTGGTGAGGACAAGATCCATGGCCTGGTCTTCGTACAACTTCACTACAGGGGTGGTTGTGATGTTGGGCGACAGCTGGCGGAGAGCCCACATTGTGATACTGTTAGTTGCCAGAACACTAGCGTTTAAAACACAAGGAGATCAACGTCATTACACCGGGTTTTATCCCCTACGGCTCAGTTTCTTTCCCCAGGGCGGCCTACTGAAAGCGACGCACAAAACACGAACCCCATAGCTACAGCGACAACCCCGACAATTCTGTGAGAAAATTGCACTCGTGAACCGAATGACGGTGCCCGGATTCGAACCCAAGATCTTCGAAGTATGAAGAAGACGGTGTAATCTCTTGGCCACGGACACCCCCTTGGTAGTTGCTAGGTGCCCAAATGATGTGGATTGTTTCCTACTGATGCGAATAACCAGTCCTCTGTTTAAGCTAAATTCTTTCAAAATATCCTTTATTGCGCATATCATTCATTTATTCAGTCAGTAGCATGTCCTCTGCAGAACCTCGTTCCCATAACAACCTTCCGGAAAACCTCTCGATCATAAGCAAGATGTCCCGCGTCCGATACACCCATCTGGAGATAATCTGCCACATCCTGCACCCATCTTCTCTTTGGTCTTCCTCTTCCTCTCTTTCCAGGCATATATCCCTCAATTATTGTTCTCTCCAAACTTTCATGACGTTTAAAGTGAATCAAAATATATCAATTGTCTTTGTTTTATCGTCTTTAATAGCCAACTCTCTTCAATATTCAGCTCTTGAAGTATGCATGGTTGTTATGATTTCTTGGCAAGTTATGCAGAAAGTAGTTTGCATATCATACGTCGTCAAATACTAATCCCTCGATGTCGACATGTTAATTCTATGAGTAATTTCCAGGCTTGTCCATGGGACACATTTTCAGTCCCATCCTATCCCATCCCATGGTAATTTATGCCTGTCCCATCTCATCCCATCACATGGGATTCCCATGATAATATTAATATGGAATACAGTTCAAATAAAATTATGAAAATTATGAAAGTTTAGGGTTAGTGTCTACTAAATAGGACTACATGTACAAAGAGACATGTTAAACAACAGAATTTATTACTTTTAATATTCAAAAGTATTTTATTAAAACAAAGTTTAATTTAAATATGACAATTCAGTGTCATTCTGACACTGTCATTCTGTTTCTGAGTCACTCTGCTCATTCTGAACATTATCAATTTCCTGCTGATCGACTGTTTCTAATAATTCAGTTAATCCAGGTAATCCCTGAACCATTTCCACAATTTTCATCTTACATGCATATCTGATATACACAGAATTTATAACGAGAGCTGGTAACATCCGTTTTCATAACTTACTCAACAACAATACAGTTGCACTAAATAAGCGCTCTACTGCCGCTGAAGACACTGGTATGGCCAAAACAATTTTCGCACTTGCTTTTAGCAGTGGAAACCTATGTTAATTTTTCCAATAATTTAATGGTTGTGAAGTTGGTTGCCGTAATTTTTGAAACATGGTGACTTCATCCTCAAGGCATTTGTTTCTGGGGTCATCAAACTTAAGTGCTTTGTTTGGTGGAGGATAAAAAAATAAGTCAAAATCACTTTTCGGCTTTTGTTCTACAATTCCTGCTACTTCACATACAGCAGATGATTCAGAAGAAAGATTTAAATCCTTGATGAATGAAATAACAGTTGGAACAACAGACTTAGAAAAAGCGATCCAATCATTGGCCCATTTATTGGTGTCCACATTCCCTTTCTTCTTAGTAACAACTGACTTGACCATGTCTTCTATTTTGGCTTTAATGTCAACTCCAGTAAGGAATGCTGCAGTAACTGCCAGAGAACTGCCGCAATATGGCCAAAGTTTTTCTCCAATAATTTTCTGAAAGTTCTGACAATATTTCTTCACCATGCTGCTGGAAGTTTCTTCGTCAATATCAACAATAACTTTGTACAACTGATAGTCTAGGAGGAAGTATAACAGCAAAATTAAATGAGATGTAGCACCATCAATTTCTAGTTTGTCAAAAAAAGTTTTGAATTTCTCATGTATGTACAGCATTCCTTTAATCTGAGCAATATTCGGAATGTGGTTTAAGAATTCTTCATCATCTTCATTAAAGTAATGCGAGTAATTTTTTTAAATGGGCAGTGAAACGTTGGTAATATGATCGCCATTCACGTGTTACAGATTTTGTTGGTATGGAAAATGGCAGCTGTGATGCCTTTGCCTGACGTGTATTGTAATATGTTTCAATAAATGAAAGTTGATCCATGAACTGATCCAGTTCAGAAATCACGCCTCTGCTGAAGCTATCAGTAATGCATGTTGATAACCTGTGCTCAGTACAACCAGATCGGTGCATTTCTGTATCGGTATCAAACCGTCCATCAAATGCTGCCGTCATGCTTGCTGCATTATCAGTACACACAAACAATGGACTGGAGAATGTGGTAGATTCGGCAAGAAATTCACGTGCAAAAAAAACTGTGCGTAAATTGTGCAGTATGGGATTGATTACTATCAATGTTTATAAGAGACAGAGGAAAAGTAATCCATTCCCAATTTTGATCTAGTCCACATGCAATAATTCCCCCATATGGCAAAAGATATGTTTGTCTTGCAGACCAAAAGTCAACTATTCCCGAAATTGCACATTCTGGATCTTGTGCCATATTTTGAAACAATTTTTGAAACTGCAGTTTGGCCAATTTTCCTTGCGCCAAAATAGAACGAGTCACTGTTTGCCGTGATATAGTGTAATTATATACCTTGTTTGCAGCGTGAGTAGATCTTGCAGCAAAGTTAGCAGCATCACATATAATGTCACATCCAGCCGAAATGGATACTGTTGGATGTGATGTAATTAGTTCAACAACTGTTTTTTTGCCACGCATTTGACAATGTTGGTGGTGGTTTTGTTACTTCCCGCTGCTTGGCTTCAAAAAATCTTTTGATGTTAGTAGAACCACCGGAACCACATTTCATGCTATGCTGTATTGCAACTCCATAACCACTTTGATTAACCCATTTTTCATTAATCAACTTATACCAACTGTATAGCGTTTTGCACTTTGCACAGCAAACAAATGGTGCTAAAATACTTTCAGATATTTTAACTGCTTTAACATCAGCTGTTGAAGACTTTACAAGTTCTTTTGGAACATCAATCAAGTGGCATTCTCCCCCACTCAACATCTTAGCAACAACAGTTTTAGTAAGATCCTGGAACTCATATTTTTGGTTGGCCATTTTGGGGTACCGTAGGCTTACACAGCCTACACTCAGTAACACCGTGACTTCAAGTGACTGCCTTCACAAATTATTTGAAATTAGGACTACTATATATTTATAGACTATAAATATAGTACCTAATATTCAACCAAATAAAAATACTGCAATTCAGCAACAAAACAACTTCGATTACAGCAGATTAAAACTAGCTTCGTATTTACAAATCGCCAAAGACGCCAATCAACAACTACAGCAACAATGGCTGACTAGCAGCGCGCATGCGCGCATTTATTTATTTATCCGGTGTCCCACCACGAGATAAAGAATTGATACAAATATATAAAGAAAAAAGAAGGATAAAAGGCTTTAAAAAGGTAAAAAATAAAAAAATTAAGGGTAGCTCTGACGTAGATCAAGTTGCTATGACATGGCTACTGTCCCATGTGTCCCATGGGAAATACAAATGTGTACTGTCCCATCCCATCCCATCCCTTGGGACGTTTCCCATGGGATTCCCATGGGAATCCCTTTCCCATGGACAAGCCTGGTAATTCCTAATATCACTCAATCTGTTGGAATTCTATTCCTTGATTGATAGGGATAACTCTATGCTACAAATGCCAAACTGGACAATGACAGAAAAAGAGAAAAGAAAAATCACAACAACAGAAATGGGATTCCTGAGATGAATACAAAACGTATCAACAAGAGATAAGATCAGAAATGAAGAAATCAGAACTAAAGTGGGAGTTATAGCAGCACTAGATTTTATTAGAAAGCAGCAAGTCAAATGGTTAGGCCATGCAAGTAGGTTACCAGTAAACAGCATACCACAGCAAGCAATGATGTACAGACCAGATGGAAACAGAGGAAGAGGCCGATCACGTAAACATTGGACGGAGGGAATAGCAGAGTCCATGGGAATATCGATACATGAAGCCCATAATCGGGCACTTTCACGAAGTTTATATTTCCCTCGACACCGCAAGGCACAAGGGGAACATGATGAGATGAGATGAGATTGATAGGGATACCGCGCTTCGTGTGTTGTTTAAAATACAAAATAAACGGCTGTTAAGATTTGCTGAAGAAGTTGCGATTCATATGGCCAAGTCAATGTTGTGTAAACAAAATAAATGATAATTTAAAATGATCGTGGTAGACAGGTTAAATTGCCTTGGGAATATGCGTATTGTGTATTACAGCTTGAAGGATTCATTGTTTTATTTTATTTTGAGTGACTTCTGCAGTAGACGCCTGACTAGATTACCGAAATGTGCCAGGCAATAAACTGTGTGACCTATTGTTTATGTCTTTATTATTCCAAATTCTCTAAATGCCGATCAATATATACGGACGTATTTCTCGAGATATTATGAAGCATATGGTGGTGTTGTTTGTCCATCAAGAATGATGATGACCATTCATTTCATCCAGTGGGTTGAAAGTTTCGAGCCGTGAGTTCTGAGATGGCTGATAAGGCCTATTTTGGCTCGAAATGTTCTTTGACAATGTGGGCAAAGAATGCTTGACCTTCCAGGTGGAAGATCTCCTGCAGACGGATTTTTCCCCCCATCCAGCCTTTGTTTCGCAGCTCTTGCAGTCCTGTTCGCTTCACAAGTGATTTCACCCTTGCGTAATCATGTACGCCACGAATATGAAACCTATATAGTTCTGGTAAAACATTAATATCCACACAGAATTGTCCACGAAATCTCAAATATATGTTCGTGTTTATTTTCGATGGTGTCATGTCTTGTCAACTGTTTCAGTGCTAAAATTGTTTTGGAGACTACACCACACATGTTGCCTTGTGACTGTCCATAAACAAATTCTGGAGAAATTCATCCGGTGGTTTCCCATTGTCTTCCATATCCACAAGAAAATGTGCACGCTACATATCATTATCACGCTACACATCATTATGTTCGTTGTCATAA
>JACEFZ010011455.1:785000-910000 GCA_014155875.1 Cepaea nemoralis
ATTTAAAACCCATTAGCGATTGGCCACTACATTACTGTCATTTTAAGAAGTGAAGTCAAGCGTACAAGTGGCAGGGTGAAGAACAAATATTGAATTTATCTGACACGGATAAGACGCTGTATATGAACATTGACAGACAAGACGCGTCGTATAAGAAAACTGGTAGGTATCGGGAAGACACACAAGGGTGGCGATAATTCTCCTTGTCTATTTTTAACTTTTCTCTGTGATAACCTACCTATTCCTTTGGTGTACCCACAATCAATACTAGTTTACAGCACATCACAGTCAGCCCCAGGGGCTGAGTGGTCTCGAGGTAGGTGTCCGCCTGGAGTGCTGGGGTTACCGGGTTCAAGCCCTGGTGAGGACCGGGATTTTTTCACGTGGACTTCTAGTAAAAGAATTTCCCCTGGTCTCTGGGTAGTGAGATCGGACGCCCGCGTGTATTGTTCCGCACGTAAACATTCCTTTGGCAGTTGGAAATCGAAAAAGAGTAGCCTAACGGCGCTGCCCGGGCAAAATTTCGAGTTAAAAATCTACCCAAAGTATTTCAGGATCCTCTCCGGTGCTACAGAGTTCATGCATTGAGCTGAGATTCTCCGGACTCAGGTTTGAGTTAGGAATTGAACTTATGGTTTACACCCGTGTGATGTGATACTGATCCGTCGACTAAACTAAACTAAACTAAACTAAACTAAACTAAACTAAACAGTCAGCCCCAGTATTAGTGGTGGCTTTTTTCTGGTTCACTAGGAAATGTTTACGTTCTGTAGATTGCCATTACTTTCTAAACGAAGGCTGCTCATACTATTATTAAACACCAAACAGACGGCGGTCTGCTTCCAAATCACATCGAACGCTCCATGCGGGATTGGGAATCGCCTTCGCAAACTCCTTCGCCACAGAAACCGGCTGGGCAATGATGGGTCTCTACAAGTACAGTAAGGCTGGACAATGATGGGTGTATACAAGTACAGTAAGGGCCCTTTTTACACGCAATAGACACACTGGGTATATGGTGCAAAACCCTTATGTTTTTATACACCAATCGCCACTTCAGGAGTGATGTTTTAAATATCACGCCAGCCGCCGCTTTCTCTTCCCAAGACACTTCCAGGTACGAATGTTAGGCTGAGTCTACACTTGGTTTACGTTCAGTGGTTTACCATTGCTTTCTGAACGACCGACGCTCGTGCTATTGTTCAAAATCAACACAATGCGGTCTGTTTCCATGTGCATGCAAATTCGTCTGTAGAGCGGATCCGAACCCGTGACCACGAGCTCAGCAGGCCAGCGTCTAGCCTCGACACCAACGTGGCATCCGTATTATTGTACCCACTCATATACTGTCCTTTCACAAGCCATTGTACTCACTCATAAACTGTCATTTCAAAGACCATTTTACTCATTCATAAACTGTCCTATTACAAGCCCAGCTTACTCACTCATAAACTGCCCTTTCACAAGCCCATTGTACTCACTCATAAACTGTCCTGTTACAAGCCCAGCTTACTCACTCATAAACTGCCCTTTCACAAGCCCATTGTACTCACTCATAAACTGTCCTTTCACACGCCCATTGTACTCACTCATAAACTGTCCTTTCACACGCCCATTGTACTCACTCATAAACTGTCCTGTCACAAGTCCATTTTACTCACTCATAAACTGTCCTTTCACACGCCCACTGTACTCACTCATAACTGTCCTTTTACACGCCCATTGCACTCACTCATAAACTGTCCTTTCACAAGCCCATTTTACTCACTCATAAACTGTCTTGACACAAGCCCATTTTACTAATTCATAAACTGTCCTTTCACAAGCCCATTTTACTCACTCGTAAACTGTTCTGTCACAAGCCCATTTCACTCACTCATAATCTGCCCTCTCACAGGCCCATTTTACTCACTCATAAACTGTCCTCTCACAAGCTTTTTGTACTACCTCATAAACTGCCTTTTCACATTTGTGAATAGTACTCACTCATAAACTGTCCTTTCACAAACCCATCTTACTCACTCATAAACTGTCCTGACACAAGCCCATTTTACTAATTCATAAACTGTCCTTTCACAAGCCCATTTTACTCACTCGTAAACTGTTCTGTCACAAGCCCATTTCACTCACTCATAATCTGCCCTCTCACAGGCCCATTTTACTACCTCATAAACTGCCTTTTCACAAGCCCATTGTACTCACTCATAAACTGTCCTTTCACAAGCCCATCTTACTCACTCATAAACTGTCCTGACACAAGCCCATGGTACTCACTCATATAGATTTATAACAACCAAAGACTGTGACAATGGACCGATATTTTAGATCTATATCTTCAAGTGACTGAGACAGGAAACCTGTATATTAGACCTATATGCATAAGCAACTGATTTATATAAATACACTTTGTAAAGCACTTGACAATACTTAACTTTTACAGTTCTTTATAAGAACACATGATAACTCAGGATAAAATCGCAGCAACAGTGGAAATGTCGATGGGTTTGTTTTTTTTTTTTGCGATTTAAATAGCCAATAAAAGTTTGAACTATCGTGAATAAAGACTTGATAGCTAAACAAACACCAGCTGACAGGCGTAGATAGATTTAATAACATTATCAAATAAATGGTCAGACATATTTATGGGAGTTATATCTCAAACTGGGTTGTCCTGTTGGCTGTTTGGATATCTCAAACAGCAATACGTGTTACACCAAACAAACAGAGGGGTGGGGGAGGCAACAGTTGCGTTTGTGTGACAATGTTGTATCAGATGTGGGGATTACTGGTGGTCATGATCATTGTTACTGGTTGTTGTAATACCAGGAAGTTCTAGACATCAGTTATCAGTTATCAGTTGGGGTATCTTCATTGCACTCCGGACATGTCCATAGGTGCTCAGATCCTCCCCCAGCATATGCATCAGCGTCCGGTGGCTAATAGTGCCAGTTCTGTGTTGGTTGACGAGGCGCTTTGTTTTCCCGATTTATCTCTCGCGTCTGGCTGTGCCGATTCTTACTCCCAGGTCTTTCATCCTGGACAGCGATGTGGAATCCCTGACGTCAAAGTCCTCTGTTCTCGCCATATCTTTAAGGACGTTAATAACATCGGCACGATCCATGGGCTGGCCATCTACAGGGGGTGCAGAGCCAGCCAGTTTGTCAGCTCGTTCATTTCCCTCCACTCCCGCATGTCCCGGGACGAAGATGAAGGTGACTTTACGGACAACAGACTTCCGCAGCGATTCAGTCCACTGTCTACGTACAGATCCAGCTTCGACCTTCTGAATCATGCTCACTGAATCACTTAGTACACACACGTTGGTATAATGCTGTGATTCCAGCCATATGAAGGTCTGTGTAACTGCCATCACCTCCATCGTCATGCTGCTCGTGGTCATAGAGTGGGCACCACTGGATTCTTGAACGGTTCGGCCCGCCGAACGGGCTGTAAATGCCCACGCACTTCTCTGCTGCTTTACAACAGATCCATCTGTATAGATGAGCACTTCGGGGCTATCTGAGTGTTCATAGATGAGCGCGTTAACCTCTGCATTGGCAGCGGCAGGGTTCTGCTCTCTGCACCGTCTGTCGAGTGTGATAATGCAGGAGAAAGTGCACTTAAAAGCTGGAGGCACCGGCACCCATTCCTTGCCCGGGTTGATACTCATCATAGGTCTGGAGTGGAGGTCAGAATGGCAGAATGGGTAAGAGCGCTCGCTCTCAAACTTCCGGTGTGCTGATGACAAGGTAGCGGCGTAAACCCCTACACTGGTCAGTTGGACTAAAATGTTGACTTGTCGTTCTTAACAAGGGGACGTACATTACAGGTATCTCAGAAGTCAAAGTGGGTTCGCCTGATGGCGAGGGATACTGGTAACAGGGAAAGCTACACCATAAGCAACAGTCAGTTCAGTGTACTCCCCAGTAGTAACATATGTGTGGACTACGTTTGAGTTCAAAGCGGGCGAACGCAAACAAACAATAACAGGTTGGAGTGGCTTATAGATAAGATGCCCACCTCTAACTATATCAGACCTGGTACGGTTCACAATGCTGAATTTAGGTTTTTGCAAAACGAAATAACGATGGCATGCCAATCCTGAGATTGGATAGTTAACCGTGCGTCTTACCTTCGCGGATAAGGGTGAAACAACTGGCAGGAGATGTGTGCACGTTGAGCATGATAACATCCTCTGGCGCTTGGGGATCATAAAGATGTGACTGAAAAACCGCCACTCAGGCTAAATTTGGAAATTAGAAAACCCATCCACAATGGCATTGCATATACCCAGCACTATGCTAGAATCATATTTTGGTACCACCTCAGTTACTACCAAGACTGAGAAAACAGGTTGAACGAGGCGGGCGTTTGTTTTCTTAGCTCAAATCGAACTTACCTACAATAGAATAGTTCTAGCATTTTTGATTCTAGCATACACTGATTCCCGTCGGCGCTTCCGAGTTCGTGCACTAAGCTGCGATTCTCCTTATGTGATATACAGGAGGGGAACTGAGCACTTACTGGGAAATTGCCAGTTCTGTGGACACTACTTTCTGAACTTAGCAGTCAGCGTAAGATCACCATACAGTGGATACCATCCCACTGTGGAGTCCCCGGAAACGACAGAGCTGATCGATTGGCTAAGGAAGGAGCAAAAGAAGAACAACCTGATGTGCCTATTACATACCACCAAAAGAAAAGAATAATCAAATCAGTCAGAAGGCCACCAAACCTTACTCAAGACGACTACCACGTTATGGACAGACCAGAACAGGTCATTCTTCTGCGCCTCAGAACAGGACACAATAGATTACGCAACCACATGTATACAAAATTCAAGATTGGTGACTCAGCCATGTGCACATGTGGTTTGGCGTCGCAGACAGCAGAGCACATACTCCAGGATTGTCCAAACTACAACATAACCAGGCGAACCTTCTGGCCTAGAGAGACAACAGTGGAAGATAAACTCTATGGACCGCTGAATGAACTAAAAAAGACTGTTTGATTCATACAAGAGACAACATTGCAGTTATAGGCTTATTTCAGGCGAACGAAAGAAGAAGAGGAACTTATGGAGATATCCGTCTCCAGAGGAAGTCATCCGGTACCACAAGTAAACAGACTGACGTCAGACATGTTTGCCCTTCTGTCAATACGCACCTCGATCTTATCTCTTTCTCCAACATTCAATAACTCATTGAACACTGACTTAACCTCATATCAGTAACCCCAAGAAAGCTATTCGATTTCATTATAGGCGCCAGAAGTACAGTTTATTTATTGAATGCCTGCAGAGAAGAAATCGATACATTCACTTCGATCAAGACTGTATGAATTGGAATTTGTGACGTACTTGAGCTGTTCTCAATTGAAGCGTTTATATTCATAACGCCAGCGAAATGTTCTTGTTTCCCTGGGTTTTTTTTTTTTTTTAAATCATGTGCATGCTACGGAGAATGTTGTCTACTTTAAAGTGTATACGAAGACATGGAGCGTGTGTTATCGTTGATTGCAAGCGATTACTGTTCTATACAATTCTCAATGATAAGAGATTACTAAATACAACACTGCTTCTCCTATGTTGCTATGTAGACTTAAAGCTAATTCTGTAGGCTTGAAGAGATCAGTTTTATATTGGGTAAAACTTGTCTGTATTCTGTCTAAGTCCAATATCCCTTCTCTCTTCTTCTTCTGACCTGTATCCTCCCACTGAAACAAAGGCCCTCAATCAACACACGCCAACCTGTCTTCTTCCTGTATCCTCCTCCTCCTCCTCCTCCTCCTCCACCTTCCACTGAAGCGCGGACCATCAAACAACACACGCCAACCCGTCTTCTTCCTGTATCCTCGTCCTCCTCCGCCTCCTCGTCCTCCTCCGCCTCCTCCTCCTCTTCCCCCTCCCACTGAAGCATGGACCATCAAACAACACACGCCAAGCCTTCCTCTTCCTGTATCCTCCTCCTCCTCCGCGTCCTCCCACTGAAGCATAGGCCCTCAAGCAAGACACTCCAAAACGTCCTCTTTAGGCTGATTCACGGTTGGTTGGGTTTTGTTCTTGACATTTTCTACAGGAAGTGGTACCCAACCCCGAGCAAAACCATCTTACGACATGCATGACCCGTTACAGTGTTATTACTCTTTGCTTCCCCTGAGGGATCTGGTATCACAGGGGAGTAAGTTCAATATATGTTTGTATTATGTCTTACGTCCAATTTATGTCCACATGTTGTCTTACGTCCAATATATGCCTGTATTGTGTCTTACATCAAATATGTTCCTATACTGTTTAGCTCCACCCCCCCCCTCCCCTCCAATCAGGGTTTGGTGAGGGCGTGGATGTAGGTGGTGGGTGGAGTTGAAGAGCAGCCGACAGATAATTGGTTATGGTCTCCAATGTCAGGGTAGGCAGGGGATTTGGTACTTTTGCCTTAATTCACCCCAAACAAACGTCACCAGCTATATTTAGGGTCACCAGCTATATTTAGCACTGACGGTGATCTCCTCTGTGTTCGGGTACAGTTCGCGTCCGTGCGTTTCAATTGCCCCACAGTGTTTCTTTGGGCTTTGGCCACCGTTTCTGTGTGAATGTGTGTGTGTGTGTGTGAGTGTGTGAGTGTGTGTGTGTGTGTGTGTGTGTGTGTATGTGTGTGTGTGTCTCATCATGAGTTTTCTGGAACTGGCAGCAACAGCAGCAGCAGGCAGCAGCTGTCCACGACAAGCCAGAGTAGCGTTGCCTTTTCTGCAGCAGCATCATGGCATCTGACATTCTGCTAGACACTGTTCTCATAATCATGTCATCATGGTGCTATCGCTGACTGAGCGTCAGGACAGATGGGAGATGACGACGACGACGACATTCACCATGTATGTCGGCAGGACATCCTCCCGCTGAGACAAGGCGCACATGGCTGCAAGTCCTCGCGTCTCCCGTACAGACAGATCATCATCATTCTTTTCGTATACTGCTGGTCTCAAGAGTTGACAAGCATTTCATTTGGCCAGTTACAGTTGGGGCGGGGGGATGTCGCCGAGAGCAACTGTTGCACACCGATAAAATTGCGCACCGAGCTACGGCGCAACACAGGGAACCCCTGGATGTGACGTCATACCCTGGGATTCCGTTTGTTTGGGGTGAAAAAAGGCAAAAGTACCGGGGATTTCTGTTTGGAGACAATGATTACAGTCATCGACCAGTGTGGTCATTGCTAAGAAGGAAAACAATGGCAAGCTACCTTCTTTACAATTGCCTAGAAAAATATGTTTTGTCAGTCCATAGAGAAACGCGGGAATGGGTGCGCCATAGGAGCAGCCTCGCCTGGCAGAACACAGAGTTGATCCACGACACTGGCGATCGTTTGAAATAGCGAAACATGACTGCCGACGCTTATCGGCATGACACATGACGATCACACACACACACACACGCGCGCGCGCGCGCGCGTGTGTGTGTGTGTGCTCGCGTTCGCGCACCTACACACCACCGTTTTATTTTTGCTTCAGGTATTATGTCAAATACAAGATGTGTCACGACAAATTAAATCCTGTTTCACGTCCATATCATTTCATGCACAGACAATAAACGATATAGCTTATGCATTCATTTTACGTTTGAAAACGAATGTTATTCAATAAACTATTTAAACAGCCGTATAGGACACTTATCACGGGTACGCATGTGTGTTGCCGGTCATAAAATAGGATCGATAAATTATATCTGCGGCAATGTCGTCCTATCGATTTATCGGAGATATCTAACACGAACAGTTGTATGTACATATCTGAGTGATGAGGACATCGTAGATTGTTTGCTTGACACAATAGTAACCTTGGTTCTTCTTCTTCCTCCTCCCCCTCCTTTTCCTTTTCGTCTTCTTGTTCTTCCTCTTCTGTTTCTTATTCTGCTTCTATAGGGTGTAGTTTTAATGACTGTGCAGTGTTTGAAAATGTTACCGGTCCTAGTGTTGTATTCACCCTCTGTAAAGTTCACGTAACATAACAGGTAAATGCAAAACTTAGACCAGTAATATTTTCAAACTGCACAGTCACTAAAATTACTCCCTGTATTATTGCTGCTGCTTTTTCTTCTGCCTCTTCTTCTTCCTCTTCTTCTTCCTCGTTTCTTTTCTTCTTCGAACTCCTCCTCCTCCACTTGTTCTTCCCCTTCTCTTCTTCACCCCCCCCCCCCCCAACTTCTCTCCTTATTCTCCTCCTCGTCTTCTTCCACAATCACACATCCACGTTATTGGCAAAGTTCATGAAGATTTTGTGTTTTTTATGTTCCGATCGATCCACTATTTACAACAAGGCAATAATCTGAACTAGGGAACATCTTCATAACATTAATTCAATACATTCAAAGCCCACAGCACACAGAAAACTGATTAATGAAAAAGTTTTCAAAATATTTATCTTTCCCACGGAAACGTATAGATGTCAATCGTGGACAATATTACAAGCACTGAAGGAGAAAATCGGGAATTTTGACATGGAACGGTGCAGAAAACTTCATAGAGGACTGTGGACCAGGAATAAGACATATACTGACGGTCAACAAGAAATGAACATTGAAGAAACCTGGCACATAACAACGTCATGTCTCAGAAACTGAGATCAGTTATCAGTTATCAGTTGGGGTATCTTCATTGCACTCTGGACAGGTCCACAGGTGCTCAGATACTCCCCCTAGACTTATGCATCAGCGTCCGGTGGCTAATAGTGCCAGTTCTGTGTTGGTTGACGAGGCACCTCGTTTTCCCGATGTACCTCTCGCGTCTGGCTGTGCCGATTCTTACTCTCAAGTCTTTCATCCTGGACATCGATGTAGATTCACTGACGTCAAAGTCATCTCTTCTGAAGATGAAGGTGACATTACTGACAACAGACTTCCGCAGCGACTCAGTCCACTGTCTACGTACAGATCCAGGTTCGACCTTCTGAATCATGCTCATTGAATCACTCAGTACACACACGTTGGTATAATGCTGTGATTCCAGCCATATGAAAGCCTGTGCAACTGCCATCACCTCCATCATCATGCTGCTCGTGGTCAAAGAGTGGGCACCACTGGATTCTTGAATGGTTCGGCCCGTAAATGCCCACGCACTTCTCTACTGTTTTAAAACAGATCCATCTGTATAGATGAGCACCTCGGGGCTATCTGAGTGTTCATAGATGAGCGCGTTGACCTCTGCATTGACAGCGGCAGGGTTCTGCTCTCTGCACCGTCTGTTGAGTGTGATAATGCAGGAGAAAGTGCACTTAAAAGCTGGAGGCACCGGCACCCATTCCTTGCCGGAGTTGATACTGGTAAGACTGCAGACCTGTCTAACGACATCTTCCGAACGACCCATCCATGATTTGCCCCTCTTTAGCCTGTCACCCTTTTCTCTGAATATAGCGTCATGCAGAGGGTGTTGCTCATCTGGACTTATTTTTAAGTATGCACGAGCTCTCCAGATCTTGATCCTGTGTTCCATTGTCGGGAAGTCAAGGAGGTATCTCATTGCTACACAGCTGGTGTCTCTCGTGCAGCCCAAAATGTTGCGCATGGCTTCGTTTTGTACCTTTTCAAGTCTTCCAATCTGTGTAGGGCTGAAAGTGAGGGTGGCCAGGGCATACTCGATGCGTGAAAGCACAAGTCCTTGGAACAGAAGTATTAGCAGTCTTTGCTCGATGTTGGCAGTCGCCATGACTCTCATTGCTGACAAACCTTTTCGAGCTTTCGTTATGACATAATCGACATGATCTCTGAAAGACAGGCTACGATCAAGCCTCACGCCAAGATATGTCATTGACTGGGTTCTACTCAAAATGCTCCCATCCATTCTTACTGCCGGCAGGTCTGTGTTCACAATATGGTTGTTTAGGGAGAACCATGTAACCGATGCCTTTGCAGGGTTGACAAGGGCACCGACAACAGCACACCATGAGGAAATTCGATGTAGTTCGCCCTGCATATCATTGGCAACCGCCTGTCTATCTCGACCCTGTCGATACACGAGGATTTCGTCAACGAATGAGAGTCCTACCCCTCCCGTCCAACTGTTGTTCGGTGATCGGAACCGTATACACGTTGAATAGTACTGGTGACAGTGGTGAACCCTGCGGCAATCCTGGACATATCGTTATCGGCTCGGAAGATCAACTCCCGCATCTTAGCACCACCTTCCTTTGGAGCAGAACTGCAGCTATCCATCGTACAAGGTGAGGGTGCACTTTCAGTCTGAGGAGGGTTTGCATCAAGTGCTCGAAAGATACTCTGTTATATGCGTCCTCTAAGTCTATGGCGGCCGCACATGTCTCTTCTCTGACCTGAAATCCTTCGGAAACATCTTGAGCAAAGACTGCCGCATTCAGCCATAACTCTTTGTTACGTCTGTATCCTCCAAGTGTGGGCGGGAAGCAGCCGAGTTGTTCCAAGTCACAAGCAAGTCTGTGTGCTACAATTTTCTCCAGTAGCTTGCCAGCATGTGTTCTGCAAGGTAATGATTCTGTAGCCGCTTATCTTGGAGTGGTCTTTGTTCGGTTTTGGCAGTGGCAGCAAGTAGCTGTGTAGCCATTCCTTTTTGATCTGACCCCTTTGGATACTGGTGTTGAATTCTCTGGCCAGTTCTTCCATGTCATCATCTGACATCACCAGTAGGTCACCATATCGGATGCCGTCTGGGCCTGGGGCGGTGTTAGGTGATTTCTTGAGCATCGCGCGTATTGTCTCAGCTGTGATTATGCATTTTTCGTCTGTCCCGACCCCCTCGCACAATTGCGAGAGTGTCGTTGTGGTCCTCTGTCTGGCGGGCTCGTCTTTCTGGTCAGTCTGTTCTATGTAGCGTGCAAGAAGGGCCTTACCTTTATCCGCATCCGACTTTTTCCATGTGAGGTCTGTGCCTTGAAAATCTAGAATACCCCTACGTTGTGCAACACCGTTCATGCTTTTATGGAGGCGCAGAATGTCGCAAGAGATCGCTCGGAGCACAGCTTCCTGCAGAACTCGTCCCATTTCTCGGCCTTGGCCTGTTTGGCGCAGGATTTGAATAACGTCATCGTCCTAAATAAATCAGTTTTCAGGTTCGCCAACTCAACCTGTGGCATGTTAGCTTTTCTGGCTTTTTGCCAGTCTTTGACAGCCTGCCTCTTTCCCAGCCATGCCTTCTCGACCTCTCCATTCCATCGTGGTGGTTGCAACCATCTTTCTTGTCTCCTGCGGGAGGAGGTTAGTTTTCTTCTTCTGATCTTGCTTATGGCGTCTTGACCAGTGTTGTCATACGGGAAGGCATTTGTCTTTTTCCTTGACTCCTGGCCCCGTCTTTCTCGATCAGGATGATACAAGGGTAGTGGTCACTGTCGTGGTATCCCAGTGTGCCCCACCGGCACCTTGGTGCGATGGTGGGCGACACCAGAGCCAAGTCAATGACGCTATCAGAATCACCTGGTCGAGTGGCTATTCTAGTGACCTTCCCATCATTCAGACAGACTAGGGCAGCAGATGCCAGGGCGTCCTCCAAATCTTCTCCCTGTCTATTGGTGATGCTATTCCGCCATTGAATGCCTCTGGCATTGAAGTCCCCACCGTAGATGATATGCCTGTCACCCATATCGAACAAACTCTGCCATTGTGGCACGTCGACCTTCCCATTACGTGCATAAAAGTTCACGATTACAAACTGCACTGTCATCATTATTCTTAATGCCTGTACGTGCAGGGCATCACTGTTCCAGGCGGACATATCGATCTCAGGCACCAGTATGTTGTCGCGGACCAGAATGGCCTGTCCGAGGTGCCGTCTGTTAAAGAAGCCCAGAAACCCCGCGACATTGACTGTTCCGTCGCCGAGTTGTGATTCTTGTAAGACTACAATATCGTTTCTGTAGAGTAGTTTTTCAAGAATGGGTCGGCGTTGATTAAATGATGCACAGTTCCAGTACAGTACTCGAACGTGTCCGATGCCCAATCTGTCACATGTTGTGACATAAATGTGACAGAAACTGAGATACTTTGGCCATGTGACACGTCACGGCGGTTTGGAGAGTACAGTGATGAGGGTGTGGTTCATGGGAGAATGGCAGCGGTCCACCAGCACGACGGGGGATGCTAGATATTACAGACAGCCGGGGCATGGATATGCACGAGGGCAGAGAACTGGCAGGAGATCGAGAGTTGTTCTAGTGGGTGGTAGTGAGAGCCCTGTCCTGCAAACATCACTGTCATCACCATGTGCCAAGCCGACAGGCGTGGACGGTCATGTGTTACCATTTCACACGATCACCAGAAGCGTGAGTCAGCGCTGTATTTTTCTCTCGGTTACGCCATGTGGCCACGCCATCTAGATATTCACCTCTCTGCCTTTCTCTTGTTCATTTCCCCTCAGTCTTGCCAGCTATCACCAAGTTCTCCAGTTAATTTCTTCTCGTAACGTGTCCAAAACATCATGACTGTCTGCGACTTATTTCTCTAATCAGTTTACGTTTTTCATTTGGTTCTTGTAGGACATGCTCATTGGTTTGTCTGTCTGTCCACGGTATTTGCATTTTTCCTCAGAAACCACATTGCCACCGCCATTAGATGTTTCTTAGCTTGTCTGCTCATTGTCCATGTTTTACACCAATACAACAGCATAGGTTATATATAATACTTCTACGCTCTTTTTCTCACTTCAGTTTACATCTATTTATTGGTCAGTATGTTTTCCATCTTGAAAAAGGCTACCGTTGCATAGCAATTCTTGTTCTAATCTCTGCAAGACCCTTCCATCAGATGTTATGCTATATTCATTGTTGTACCAATTCATCTGTGTAAGAACATTGCCATTTACTTTAATGTTAAATAGTGGCATTTCTTTTATTTTTCTTGGGAATGACCTTAATCTGTCTTCGTACAATTTAATTCTAACTCTAATTGTTCACTGTGTACAATAACCGCATCTACTAAATGTTGCAAATCCTGATTGTTGTCTGTAATCAATACCGCATTATCTATAATAATAAAGTTGTTGCATATCCTTTACAGGGTGTAGTAGTCAACCCCAACATTTTTGGGCTGTTTATGATTCCTGGGCAAGTTTGCATTCAGTAGTTTGCCACTGCTTTCTGAACGATCAGCACCCATACCATTTCATAAAATTAAAAAAAACGAAAGACAGTCTGTTGCCAAATCGTCCACAGCCGTGTTTCGAACTGCGCCCCCAACCCCACGGTACCGGCATCATCTATATATCTAATATTAATGATGGTATGATCTTCGGTGGCATTTCTTCACATCCTCTACATTTCTCATATTTTCACAGTATAGACAAGAAAGATCTTGGGATACTACACATCCCCGTCACACGCATCTCTTGATAGTCTGGTATCAACCTGCTTCATTATCAATATTTATGACAGCTTGTTGTTTCCAATATGTGTTCTTGTTCTTTATTAGACTACGGTTAATCTGCAGAACTGCAAGCATCTATATTATGTTTCGAGTCTTACATTAAATACCAACAGCCTTTGTGTGGGCAAGAAGCAAAGACCCAGAGTTGTTTACTTCTATCGGTTATAAATTGCTAGCCTGTATTTGAATAGATCAATTGGCACTTGATGAGTCATGTTGATAATATCACTCTGGATGACTGTACTTCCCATGGCATTTCTTGATACTCATTTTAGCCAGAATCTAGCCATATCACCAGATCAATTATACTCATTTTAGCCAGAATCTAGCCAGGAGTTCAGATCAATTATACTAATTTTAGCCAGAATCTAGCCAGGAGGCCAGATCAATTATACTCATTTTAGTCAGAATCTAGCCAGGGGGGCCAGATCAATTATACTCATTTTAGCCATAATCTAGCCAGGAGGCCAGATCAATTATAAAACATCAGCTCTGATGGGGATTCAAATCTAGGCTGACTGGGCTGAAAGACAAGCATCCTAGCCACTGTATTGCTGTGTCTCCATTTTTGAACTAACATGCAAAATGAACACTTGAACACTCTGAATTATTACCCATAACTTAGCTTTCACATGTGACAAGCCATTCCCCAGTTTGACTGCTTCTTTAGCCATCCCCTTTATCTACTTTATTTCTGCCTAACACCTGTCCATCATCTGTTACTAACTGTCCTATGTAAGAACAGCTATTGAAATGTCCAAGTGTATGTCAATTCATTGTCATTTTCAAAATTGCTTGGTGTTATTTTGTTGAGTTTACAACTAAATCCATCAACACAAATATTATGTTCTACCAATTCTGGCAGTCATTCAGACTTTCAGTGTAATCAGTTCACAAGACTGGCGTGACATAACAGTAACACAGTAACCGCATCACAAAATTGATATATGACAGTAACTTAGTAACTTAATCACAAAAATGAAATGATATGACAATAACGCAAATAACCCCATCACGAGAACGAAACGATATGACAGTAATACAATAACCCCTTAACAAGAATGAAATGATCTGACAGTAACACAATAACCCCATCACAAGAATGAAATGATCTGACAGTAACACAATAACCCCATCACAAGAATGAAATGATCTGACAGTAACACAATAACCCCATCACAAGAATTAAATGATCTGACAGTAACACAATAACCCCATCACAAGAATGAAATGATATAACAGTAATACAATAACCCCATCACAAGAATGAAATGATATAACAATAACACAATAACCCCATCACAAGAATGAAATGATATAACAGCAATACAATAACCCCATCACAAGAATGAAATGATATAACAGTAACACAATAACCCCATCACAAGAATGAAATGATATAACAGTAACACAATAACCCCACCACAAGAATGAAATGATATAACAGTAACACAATAACCCCATCACAAGAATGAAATGATATAACAGTAACACAATAACCCCATCACAAGAATGAAATGATATAACAGTAATGCAATAATCCCATCACAAGAATGAAATGATATAACAGTAGCACAATAACCCCATCACAAGAATGAAATGATATATCAGTAACACAATAACCTCATCACAAGAATGAAATGATATAACAGTAACACAATAACCCCATCACAAGAATGAAATGATATAACAGTAATACAATAATCCCATCACAAGAATGAAATGATATAACAGTAATACATTAACCCCATCACAAGAATGAAATGATATAACAGTAACACAATAACCCCATCACAAGAATGAAATGATATGACAGTAACACAATAATTTCTCAAAGAATGAAATGATCTAACAGTAACACAATAGCTCCATCACAATAATGAAATTATATGACAGTAACACAATAAGCTTCTCAAAGAATGAAATGACTAACAATAACACAATAACCCCATCACAAGAATTAAATGATCTGACAGTAACACAATAACCTCATCACTAGAATGCTATGATATAACAGTAACAATAAACCTAAACCGTTCATAAGAATACAAATAGCATTATTAGTAATATGAGATAGACAATTTAATACACATGAATCAATCAAAGACAAACATTTATTGTCACTTATTTATTTAAAATATAGAAAACATTCATTTTGAGCATGTAGAAAATTAACATGACATTAGGAATCACATTAATACATGTCTAATTAACTGTGCCCTTGTGAAAACTATCACACTGAATATATATTTATATGGTATTATTGTTTGTTATAAAATACAGTACTAAACAAAATATTGTCATAGGATTAAAGTTGTGTCCATAAAACTTAACAGCACTTCTTACAAACATGCATACATACTGTCATAGGCTTAAAGCTGTGTCCATAAAACTAAACAGCACTTCTTACAAACATGCGTACATGGTAGTCTAGGGTTCAAACACCAGCATCTCAGCATCACAAAATGGGTAGTGAATAATGAACTGTATAAAAACTGACAGGGAAGAAAAGACAATAAGAAATAAAATTGCTCACTCCCACCTATGTATGACTAAATTCTATGACGGTTTCTGTTAATGGAGAACTTGTACTATACCACAGGGACAAACTCTTACATCTGTGCTAACAGCTACCTATATGTAAATATTTCAAGTGTCTGCAATGATTCTCTTCCTGTCCATAGCAACTGGATGTTGCAGCAGTCTGAGACCACCCTGCCTGGTAGCCCACTTGCTGGGCAGCAACACATTCACTTACCTCTGCCTGTCATAGTCAACCACTAAACCCAAACTATGAGGCAAAGTTATATAAATCTGGACATTGTCACTACTTTACCAATTTGTTCTTGACCAAATTAATCCTACAGGAGTCCATGCAATACATGTGTGTCTTCTACAGGTGTCTTCCATGTGGACAACCATTCCAGGTTCAGCTTGTGTGATAATCTCTGATACTCATATCACAAAGTTACAAACCCTCTGTACACAAAATCCAATACTGCCATTGCAGGGGACTGAACTCTAATCTACACACAGAAGGCACAAACAATATGTTGCATGATTTATTGCCTGACATATTTCGCTGCATCTCGTCAGGTGCATACTGCAGAATTATGTATCATATGAAGTGAATGAATGAATTGTACTTTAGCTGAAACAATTAAAACACGTAGTCACAGGTATTGTTAGAATGTGGGACATCTGTTATTCCCATTGTAATGTCAGATTTAACACAAACTCTTTCTGTTTGCACAAAACTGGCTGTAGCCACCTAATTGCTAATGCCTCATTATATTTGAGCAATTGTTTAATGTTTGTCGAATACAGTATTTTAAAAAAAATGTTTGCATATCCTTTACAGGACATCGCTGTCAACATCAGCATCTTTCAGCTGATTGTTGATTTCATGGCAAGATTACGCTCAGTAGTTTGCCATTGCTTTCTGAGCGGCCGGTTCAAATACCCCGTAAGTTACCGACGCGATTCAAACCACTGCAGATTCTCACTGTCGTCACGTTACCTACGAGAATATACAAGATTACGGAGAAATGTCGCTAACCTCTAGGCCAGTAATACGGTATACTAAAAGCTTTTTCTTTGTCCATGTTATGGCCATAATTTATGAGGTGTTGAGAAAGTGACAAGGTTGGCAGGGCATTTTATAGCCTTTCGATTGCACAGGGATTCCTGAAGGTTGATTAACTCTCATTTTCCACCCACACTGGTATATGTTCGGCCACTCAATGTGCTAACTGTCTTTCCATTCTACCTATGTAAGTTGCTTGCCACTCCCACTTGAAGTGATAAATGCAGTTTGATTTGATGTACGGAGACAATGATTATTTTACAGATGGAGTAGGTATCGGAGTAGTTTTATATCTGATCATTCGTTCAGAAGCAAAGAATGTTTGGCTTGATGCTGTTTTAAGTTGATCATGCATTTTTGTAATTGTGCCGACCCCTCAAAAAACTTGAAGTTTGGGAACCAATGATTCTGTGAGGGTAGGTTTGGGTCACTGGCCATGATGTTTGATGAATTCGACTTGATACCCATTAGATTGTAGAGTCTAGTAAAGGGTGTCCAGTTCACCTATTAGTGTTTCAACGGAGCAGATCTAGGTCCAAATCTAGCTCATCGGAGCTAATTTTCAGTCCAAATCTAGCTCATCGGAGCTAATCCACTGTGTCAGTAAGTGAGAGTTGTCATCATGACTGGTATGCCACATGGATGTCTTGTACAAAGAATACAACAGTACAACTGCAACAATTATTGACATACATACATCATATATCAGTGAAACAGACTTCGACAGTTCCTTAAATCTTTGAAAGATACAACTGCAAAATTCAGCAGTTTTTACGTCTTTCACATATATTACACATATATAGACAGGTTAATATACACAATGTAAATGAATTAAGTGTTATAACTCATGAGATGATGAAAGATGAGATGAGTATACACAGCAGTATCTGTTTGTGCATGTATGAATTGAGATATGTTTATACACAAATATATATGTGCATGTTGGTCTCCCTGGGGTTAATGACTTTCTCCCTAATCCCGTATATCCACACATTCGGCAGCAGATCGCATTGCGTTGGTTACTTACGGGGGATGTGAGCCGGTCATTCAGAAGGCAATGGCAAACTACTGAATGTAAAATTTTCCAGGACATCAACAGCAGCTGAAAAATGCTGGTGTTGGCTGCAATGCCCTGTAAAGGATATGCTCTCTCTCTCTCTGTATGTGTGTGTGTGCGCGCACGCATGCGTGCGTGCATGTGTGTGTGTGTGTGTGGGGGGGGGGGGGGGGTTCTTTTTTTCATGGTAGCCATGGTAGCGTAGTGGCTAGATGCTCCGCAGCTGGCCCAGTGATCCGGAGGTCGATCTGCATCGGGGTAGGTTCACAGGTTCACACTGGTCTGGGCTCCCAGGACGTCCGAGCCTAGGATGGGTACCAGATACTATCCTGGCAGGTCAAGGCAGCCGGTGTGATACTGATCACATCACCCAGCCAGTGCCGATCACATCACCCAGCCAGTGCCGATCAGATCACCCAGTCAGTGCCGATCACATCACCCAGCCAGTGCCAATCACATCACTCTGCGAATGTCGATCACATCACCCAGCCAGTGTCGATCACATCACCCAGCCAGTGCCGATAACATCTCACAGCCAGTGCCGATCACATGACCCAGCCAGTGTCGATCACATGACCCAGTCAGTGCCGATGACATCACCCAGTCAGTGCCGATGACATCACCCAGCCAGTGCTAATCACCCAGCCAGTGCCGATCACATCACCCAGTCAGTGCCGATCACATCACCCAGCCAGTGCTGATCACATGACCCAGCAAGTGCTGATCACCCAGCGAGTGCTGAAAACATCACCCAGCAAGTACCGATCACATGACCCAGCGAGTACCAATCACATGACTCAGCAAGTGCTGATCACGTCACCCAGCCAGTGCCGATCCCATGACCCAGCTAATGCCAATCACGCCACCCAGCCAGTGCCCATCACATGACCCAACAAGTGCCAATCACCTAGCGAGTGCTGATCACATCACCCAGCCAGTGCCCATCACATCACCCAGCCAGTGCCCATCACATGATCCAGCCAGTGCCCATCACATCACCCAGCCAGTGTCGATCAGTCTGTAACAATGCGGGTCTAGCATTATAAGCTCAATGCACTTTAAGTGTGTAAAATGTTTGTGTACTTGTACTGATATGTGTACATGTGTGTCTGTAGCTACGTATGCAGGATGCAAGTGTAACACTTTAACAGTTCATTAAGAGCAATGTATGACAGGCTGAACTGGTTACATATGTAAATCATGATTTAAAACAAAGAAATTTGTGACCACCATTGTACAACTCAACGTACACAGTAAACTGGAGATGACTACAACAGATATTTAGATAACAGATGTGGTTACTAAAACATTGGACTTCTGGTCCTCTAAGAGGGATAGGCTTTTGAGCTGTTAAGGCCTCATGAGCTTCTGGCTACAGTTTGCTTATACAGTTTCTTCATGTTGGAATGGTAGTACATAGTTCCATCGCCCAGCTACTGAATTAAGTGTGTGCAGCAACATTGTGAGCTGTGGATTCAGTGTGGAATGCTTTTACATCTGTCCGTATTGTGAACTGCATGTTCAGGAAAACAGTGGACAGCCGATTGCTGAACTAGCTGTTTTTGCCACATGCAGTAATGTGTACAACTGATGGTTTTCTAGTGAATGCCACTTCCATCGACAATGAACTGTAATTTTAGTGAACTGTTGTGTTGGCATTCTGGCAGTGGCCTTATGCATGTCTGCCTATGCATGCTGTTGATTTGTCAGGACTGCTTATGTTCCACTTTTCACATGGGAGAGAATTTTGTGTGATATTCACTGGCACATGAACGAAGCATTATGGAGTGACCCTTTGCTGCAAAGTTGGAATTATTACTGACAATTAACTAACTATTAAAACCGATACTTAGATAACAGAAGTGATCACCATTGTATATCTCAACATACACAGTAACACCAATATATGGTGAATCTTAGGCACGATTCTGAACAACAAAGTACCACATGTAAATTGATCAAAATATCCAACGGATTCACACAATAAAACTGGCTCAATATCCAAATAAACATTACAGGTTACACAATTAAATATAAAGTACCATAAATCGATACAGCAGTGTTAGATCTGCCATTGTCATGAACAATCCATGCAGAACATGAACAAACACTTCAACCACATAAAATTTCATTTTACTGTCATGGAAATATCAAGGCAATGAACTCAAGTCAGTTGACTGTATTATGGAATGTGTTATGTCAGCTTGGAGCTGTGCTAGATTGGTGGTTAGTGTACTTGCCTACCAAGACAATGATCTGGGTTCAATCTGCAGTAAAGGCGGGATTATTTTTATCTTACCAGTGCAGCTGTGAGGTTGACTGAGCCTTATCAGTACCAGACAATGTTCACAATGACTGGACATTGTCTGTGAGGTTGACTGAACCTCATCAGTACCAGACAATGTTCACAATGACTGGACATTGTCTGTGAGGTTGACCGAGCCTCATCAGTATAAGACAATGTTCACAATGACTGGACATTGTCTGTGAGGTTGACCAAGCCTCATCAGTATAAGACAATGTTCACAATGACTGGACATTGTCTGTGAGGTTGACTTAGCCTCATCAGTATAAGACAATGTTCACAATGACTGGACATTGTCTGTGAGGTTGACTTAGCCTCATCAGTATAAGACAATGTTCACAATGACTGGACATTGTCTGTGAGGTTGACCAAGCCTCATCAGTATAAGACAATGTTCACAATCTCTGGAAATTGTCTGGGAAGAAAAGGCTGTGAGGGATGGAAGTGACAGCTCACCTCATACCCCTTGGCCAGAATATGTGAAATCTTAACACTTCACACACCAACAGAATATGTGAAATCTTAACACTTCACACACCAACAGAATATGTGAAAGCTTAACATTTCACACACCAACAGAATATGTGAAAGCTTAACATTTCACACACCAACAGAAAATGTGAAAGCTTAACACTTCATATACCAACAGAATATGTGAAAGCTTAACACTTCACACACCAACAAAATATGTGAAAGCTTAACATTTCACACACCAACAGAATATGTGAAAGCTTAACATTTCACACAACAACAGAATATGTGAAAGCTTAACACCTCACGCACCAACAGAATACGTGAAAGCTTAACACTTCACATACAACACAATATGTGAAATCTTAACACTTCACACACCAACAGAATATGTGAAAGCTTAACATTTCACACCCCAACAGCAATATATGTTATGGGGCGACCTTGACCCTTTTATGTCAAATTACTATATGCTAACGACACACAGATGTGCATGCACACAGACACAAAAATATACCAGGCATGATCAAATGAAACCCCTCCAAGTGGCTCTGTTACAAACGTATGGAAGATATATCAGCAGGTGAGGCAGAATTAAATAAAACAACCGTTAGGAAGCAAGCAGGAACCTAGTCTTGTCAAAATAAAGTAGCTGTAGACATTCAGAGATGCTACCACTGCCTAGGGACCTCACAGATGCCATCTGCAGACAAGATTTCAGTTGATCATGGTGTGATTCTGTTGCATACAATGCTCATTCTCATGTTGCCAACACTGTACAGGAAGCATTAGCATGAAAGAGGTGGGAAGTTCTGCCACACACAGCCTACAGTCCGATCTGTTGCCATGTGACTTTCATTTGTTTGCTCTCTTTAAAAAACTGTACATGAAAAACAATTCCACACCGATGCATACGTCATAGCCACGGTGACCAAGTGATTCAGTAAGCACCCAGTTCTTCTTTATGAACAGTATCCGCCATCTCCCTAGGCAGTGGTTGCATCTCTGAATGCCTACAGTGTATCCGTCATCTACCTCAGCTGTGGGTTGCATCTCTGAATGCCTACAGTGTATCCATCATCTCCCTAAGTAGTAGTTGCATCTATAAATGCCTACAGTGTATCCACCATCTCCTTAAGTAGTAGTTGCAACTATAAATGCCTACAGTGTATCCACCATCTCCCTAAGCAGTGGTTGCATCTCTGAATGCCTACAGTGTATCCGCTATCTCCCTAAGTAGTAGCTGCATATATAAATGCCTACAGTGTATCCACCATCTCCTTAAGTAGTAGTTGCAACTATAAATGCCTACAGTGTATCCACCATCTCCCTAAGCAGTGGTTGCATCTCTGAATGCCTACAGTGTATCCATCATCTCCCTCAGCTGTGGGTTGCATCTCTGAATTCCTACAGTGTATCCACCATCTCCTTAAGTAGTAGTTGCATCTATAAATGCCTACAGTATATCCGCCATCTCCCTAAGCAAAGCAGTGTTTGCATGTCTGAATGCCCACAGTGACTTATGAAAGCACAAGTGCATGCTTGCTTCGTAAAAGTTTCTTTAAATGTTGCCACACCTGCTGACATACATTTCATACATTTGTAATAAAGCCATTGGGATGGGTTTCATTTTATCCCCCTCATATTTAATGCAAGCCAATCATTAAACAACACAACAGTAAAAATACCAAACTAATGCACAAAAGAATTCAGGAGCTTACTAATCAAAGAACACATACATCAGCAGCTCCCTAAAGACAAAAGATGGAAAAATCATAATAGAAAAAGATCAGATTTTACATGTATGGTCACATTATGTGAAAAACCTTTATGATGATAACAGAGAAGTACAGTATGATATTCAAAATAATAATGAAGGACCATCAATTTTGAAGATGTAGGTTCAGAATGCTTTTAACCATATGAAATCTGGCAAGACCCCGGTTCAGACAGCATCACAACAAAAATGATTAATGCTTTAGAAGAATACGGAATAGATAAAGTTACCAGACTCCTGAATACCATATATGATACTGGAGATATACCTCATGAATTATGTAATTCTGCATTTATTGTAATCAGGAGCCTTGGAATGTGATCAACTTCAAACAATTAGTATAATGAGTCACATCATGAAGATTTTGCTAAGAATTATCATGCAAAGAGTTAGAAAGAAAATACAACCTGAAATAGGAGAGGAACAATGTGGCTTTGTAGAAGGCAAGTGTACAGTAAATGCTGTATAAATACTGAAAACAGTAATTTAACGTTCTATAGAAGTAAACAAAGATCTACACCTCTGCTTTATAGACTACACAAAGGCTTTCGATAAAGTGAGACATGTCGACATGCTAAGGATGCTTGAAGATCTACAAATTGATGGAAAAGAAGACTTGCAAAAAACATATATTGGAAACAACAAGCTGCCATAATAATTGATAATGAAGTAGGTCAATATCAGTCTATTAAGAGAGGTGTGAGACAGGGATGTATGTCTCCAGATCATTTTTCCCTGTACAGTGAACATATTTTGAGAAATATAGAAGATATGGAAAGAATCAACATTGGGGGATGATACATCAATAACATTAGATATGTGGATGATACAGTATTGAATGCAGACAATGAGCAGGATCTGCAACATTTATAAATGCAGGTGTTGCACACAGTAAACAACTAGGGTAAGAATTAAATTCTAAGAAAACACAAATTATGGTCATCACTAGGAAGAAGGAAATACCACAATGTAATATACAGGTAAATGGTAATATTCTTAAACAAGTGAATCGATACAATCATCTCGGAACAGTTATAACATCTGATGGGAGATACCTTGAAGAGATTAGAATAAGAATTGCCATGGCTAAGGTAGCCTTTTGCAAGATGAGCTGAGTTAAGAACCGACATCACTGCACTTAGGACATTCCCATACGTGCTCCGTCTTCTCGTTCAACAGCCAGCGAAGAGTCATACTACTAATCATTCCCACCGCTATCTGATTAAATGTTCTCCTGGTCTTCCCTCACAGTTTTGAGATTCTTCCAGAACCCCTGCCAATCCCCCGCAATCTCATTCTTTCCACATATGGGTTCTCAATCTGTTCCTCTGCCTTCTCCACCTGGTCCCATAAGTGCACGGCCACCTCCCCCTTGTCCATAGGCAAACTACCACCAAGAGGTGCATTCCCTGCTAGCCTATCAGCCTGTTCATTCCCCCATACCCCTGCATGGCCAGGGCAAAATATCCATACAATTCTCACAATCTGTGACCTCTGGAGTGACGAGAGCCATTCCAGACGAAACATTCCTTTCTCCACCGTACTAAGCATACTCTTTGAATCCATAATGAATACAACGTGTGTTGCAGTAGTCTCCTCTAGCCACCGGAATGCCACTGTTACTGCCTCCACCTCCATTCTCATGCTGGAGATTGTAGTCTCATATGCCAGACTCTCCTTTTTCAAGACTCGTTCATTAGCCTTTGCAATAAAGCCCCAGCCACAACGTCTGTTTCTCACCACTGACCCATCGGTGTAGATGACTATGTCACCTTGATTTGTGTTGCTCTGGATCAGCTGTTGCACTTCAAACTCAGTGCGGCCCGCTGCCCATTCTCTGCACTCATGACCCAGTGTTATTATTACATTGTGCCAGTCCGTCATGTCTTCCGGAACTTCAACCCACTCTTTTTCATGATTGATGGTCTCTAGATCACACACCTGACTTATAGAAAGTTCTGCCTGTGCCATCCAGGACCTGCCTCATCTTAGTCTATGATCCTTGACCATATCCATTGCTGCATGCAGCGGGTGATCCCTGTCTGCGGCAACTCTCAGGTACCATTTGGCCTGAAGGACCCTATGCCTATCCGTCCTTGTTAGTAGCGCCAGGATATGCCTCATGCATATAATTGGTGTGTCCTTTGTTTTTCGCAAGATGAAAAACATACTGACCAATAAAATGATGTCAACTGCAAAGAGAAAAAGAGTGTTGAGGTTTTACATAGAACTTGTACTTTTGTATAGATGTGAAGCGTGGACAATGAGCAGACAAGCTGAAAAACATCTGATGGCTGTGGAAATATGGTTTCTTAGGAAAATGCAAAGAATACCATGGACAGACAGTAAAACTAATGACCAAGTCCTAAAAAAAAAAAAAATGAAAATTGTACACTGATTAGAGAAATTAGACATAGACAGCAATCATTTTTTGGTCACGTTATGAGAAGAAATAAATTGGAGAACTTGATGACAACTGGCAAGATTGAGGGGAAGAGAACAAGGGGAAGACAGAGAAGTAAATACCAGGATGGCTTGGTGTTGTGGAATGGTCGAGACAAAAACACTGAGCTGATCCACAAGTCTCGTGATCGAATGAGATGGAGAATCATGACCGCCCATGCTATCGGCATAGCACATGATGAATGAATGATACATATGAATACATACAAAATTTACATGGAATACTACATATTTACACTCAGGGTTCAACTCTCAGTAGATCAGGAATATTTGAACTGACCAGGGCGGCTCTCTAGTCAACTCTCAGTAGATCAGGAATATTTGAACTGACCAGGGCGGCTCTCTAGTCAACTCTCAGTAGATCAGGAATATTTGAACTGACCAGGGTGACTCTCTAGGCTATTCAGCCTCATAACACTAGGTATCAGGTCATGTTCAGAATGTTCTGAAAACTGCCAGGCAAGGCAAGGTAACCAGCAGGGGAATTGGCCACACTATCTAATACGTTGTGGCTATAAACATGTGAAGGCCTAACACTGAACACTCCAACAACAGTATTTGCTGCGGGACTACCTGAATCTGTAACTGATCATAACAACGTACTTCTATGTAACAAAGTGGCCAGCACACAGCTACATGGCAATCATGTGATAAATCCGTACTGATGGGAGATATTTTGTATTGATTGGGGCCCTTTGGAATCATGTTTATAATGCAAAAGAACAGTGATACCATCTTTACCTGGAGAGAATGATGTGGCAGGGAATGACCAGGAGATCTGGCTGACACTCAGTTCTCCAAAGAAAGCCCAGATGGACACATAATCAGACTGCTACCGGTACCATTAGTAGTGAGACTCCTCACTGACTGTTGAAGATCAGGACGGAGCACATAAGTGCTGTCATGTTGGTTCTTGACTCAACTAAAGGTTTCACCACTCTGTCTAAATATGGCTTCATCTGTCTTTGTCCCGTGTCTCCTCCACTTCTATACACATGTGGACTATGTCAACAAATTGCTGGATAAGTTCAACAAGATTGTCCTCTGTACAAGTTGAGAAAGACAAACTGGCCCATTGAATCAACACTAAAATCTGGCTGGATGCTTGTCCAGAGGAACTAACAAATGTGGTCACTCTGTTCATGAGAACTCACCTGATGGTCTAATCATCACAGAGTTGACTGCGTAAAGACAAACATGAAGAAGCCTAAACATAATGTATGCTGCAATGTTGAACTATATGTAAGTGTACTATGTACAACTATAGGAATGAGACAATGTTGAACTATATGTAAGTGTACTATGTACAACTATAGGAATGAGACAATGTTGAACTATATGTAAGTGTACTATGTACAACTATAGGAATGAGACAATGTTGAACTATATGTAAGTGTACTATGTACAACTATAGGAATGAGACAATGTTGAACTATATGTAAGTGTACTATGTACAACTATAAGAATGAGGCAATGTTGAACTATATGTAAGTGTACTATGTACAACTATAAGAATGAGGCAATGTTGAACTATATGTAAGTGTACTATGTACAACTATAAGAATGAGACAATGTTGAACTATATGAAAGTGTACTATGTACAACTATAGGAATGAGACAATGTTGAACTATATGTAAGTGTACTATGTACAACTATAAGAATGAGGCAATGTTGAACTATATGTAAGTGTACTATGTACAACTATAGGAATGAGACAATGTTGAACTATATGTAAGTGTACTATGTACAACTATAGGAATGAGACAATGTTGAACTATATGTAAGTGTACTATGTACAACTATAGGAATGAGACAATGTTGAACTATATGTAAGTGTACTATGTACAACTATAAGAATGAGGCAATGTTGAACTATATGTAAGTGTACTATGTACAACTATAAGAATGAGGCAATGTTGAACTATATGTAAGTGTACTATGTACAACTATAAGAATGAGACAATGTTGAACTATATGTAAGTGTACTATGTACAACTATAGGAATGAGACAATGTTGAACTATATGTAAGTGTACTATGTACAACTATAGGAATGAGACAATGTTGAACTATATGTAAGTGTACTATGTACAACTATAGGAATGAGACAATGTTGAACTATATGTAAGTGTACTATGTACAACTATAGGAATGAGACAATGTTGAACTATATGTAAGTGTACTATGTACAACTATAAGAATGACAAAATGTTCATTGGTCATGTAATGAGTAAAGAGGCATTGGAAACCATCATGATAATTGGAAATATCAGTGAGAGAAAAGTCAGACTGAGTGAAATGATGCTGGATGGCCTATGATAGTGGTGTGGAGAAAAAGCATCGATAGAATGATCCCAGAATACCAGAGCTGATGGATTTTCTGTCCAGGGCATGCAGAGTGATAGATTGGCTGCTGCTCCTCTGTTCAGAGAGATACATAATGATAATGGTGATGTGGTGAAGGCTCTATGGAAACGGTAGAGAGTATAGCTAAATAAACTGAGTATCCATATCTGGGGAGACTGACTCAGAAGGGATTGTATAGAGGCTCTGGAAGATTCTCAAATCATAGAGGAAAAGCCAGGTGGACTGATAATCAAATTGTTACTGGAATCATCAGCAAGCGAACTCTTTGGTGGCTTTTTAAGAGGGGGACTGAGCATGTATGGGAAGATCCTGAGTGCAGTGATGATTCTTAAATTAGTATTCAGTATCCAGAACACCGAGGGCCAAGATCTGTGGCCAAGATCTGTGGACACAAGTGAATATGTATGCCATTGTGGCTGGGATATGATGATGATGTAAATGTATGGTAAACGAAGACTACTGATTGTCATGTAGGCAGGGATATAAAGATTACTTTATGAAAATATAATTAATGATCAAACTGTAGGCAGGTATAACATGATTACTTCTCATTTGCCAACTATGAATGGAGGGTACATACTGTTTAACCATGTTTGGATAGAACAACAGACAACATGAGACTGGGGAAACCCCATAATTATTCCAATTTGGAGAAACAAAGGCAGTAAAAGAGACTGCTTACAATACAGAGGCATTTTCCTTTTGAGTCACACTGGAAAAAGTATTTTGCAAACTTCTTGAAAAAAGATTAAGAACTACAATAGAGCCCCAGTTAAGAGAAACACAACTTGGTTTTAAGAAAAACAAAGGATGCACAGATGCCGTTTTTGCTTCTAGACAACTTATAGAAAAATCAATCAAATTTAATGGAACACTCTATTTAGCCTTTGTCAACCAAGAAACGGCATTTGATAGAGTAGATAGAAACAAGCTGTGGGAAATCCTTAAATGATATGGAGTTAGTACACATATAACAAACTTAAGTAGAAGCTTATACAACAACAGTGAATGCATAGTGAGAGCAACTGGAGGACACTCAGAACCCTTCACCATAAGATCCGGAGCATGACAAGGTTGTGTCCTGTCCCCTCTCTTGTTCATAACCTATATATACAGCATAAAGAGACCAGCCAAATAGAGACCGCAAGAACACAGAATGATGAACAGAACACACAAGAACCAATGACAAATTACACCATTAAATAACTCCTGTTTGTGGACAATCAAGCACTAATAGCAAAATCAGAAGCAGAATTACAAGATCACAGGAATAGTCTTAACAAAGCGTGTAAGGAACATAACATGAAAATTAGTATCAGTAAAACAGAGGCAATGACTATAACACACACAAAAACAAAAAGAAACAAAAAAAGATTCATCTAAAAGAAACCCCCTGAAAAAAGTAGAGAGCTTCAAGTACATGGAAAGTATAATATCAAATGACAAATCAGAAGACGAGATCAAAAATAGATGCAATAAGGCAAACCAGCTCATTGGACAAATGGCACCAATACTAAAGAACACAGATGTATATTAAGTTACTAAGAAAGCACTCTACAACACAATCTTACATTCTCCTATGAACTCTGTGCTACCAATGCCAAACCTGGACAATGACAGAAAAACAGAAAAGAAAAATAACAGAAATGAGATTCCTGAAAAGAATACTCAACGTATCAAGAAGAGAGAAAATAATAAATTAAGAAATCAGGACTAAAGTGGGGTTATTCTAGATTACCAACTAACAGTATACCACAACAAGCAATGATGTACAGACCAAATGGAAGCAGAAGAAGAGGCCGGCCACGTAAATGATGGACTGAGGGCATAGAAGAGTCCATGGGAATCTCAATACATGAAGCCCATAAACTGGCACTCTCCCGCTATTTATGCTTCCCTTCGACATCGCAAGGTACAAGAGGAACAAGATGAGATGAGATGATGAAAGGAGGGTTATGTTAATTATTTCTATAAATGACTGAAGCCTGTGCAGATAAGACTCTTTTTGTTACTGATATTTGACCCTTAGATTTCAAAGAATCTCTGGAAGACAACATGTGACTGATATACAATCTTTTGATTTATATACCCACAACAGTATCTGGTACAAATAGTTCGACAATTAATTTAAACCAACATTTGTGACATAAAATAGGAACATCTGAAAGATACATTTGCAACATTAGAATGATGATGATATTTACATGTATCTATACTTAAGGTGTAAATAAAAACATCATGATAGGCAAAGCTTGGGTCCAAATCATGTTCCTTTATATGGAACACATATGAATGAACATAGTAATCATGAATATGAATTGCAAACAATTATGTATATTTAGCTCATGTGAAAAGAAGAGACATACTAGACACAGACACAATGTACGTACCTTACAGAGAACTGCATCTTACACAGGTGAAAACAAAGTGTGACTTATCCAAAAACATAAACAATCAATAAATATATAATACTGAAGTATTAAAATAAAACAATAAGCATTATAGGACAACAAAGCACGATCGTCGTTTCGGTTCTACGAACCTTTGTCAAGAACAGGACACACAGACAAAAAGTTAAATAAAACACAAAATAAAATTAAACACAGCTTCTTGTTGACATGGGAGAAACGAAAATGATGGTTTGAAATTGTTTAGAAAAGTGCTCTTGGGCAACAAAAGTTTGTGTTGCCAAATGGTGTGTAAACAGTCCGATATGAATAAAATACAAGGAAGATAGCATTATGAATAAAATATAAGGAAGATAGCATTATGAATAAAATACAAGGAAGATAGCATTATGAATAAAATATTTTATTCATATCATACTGTTTACACACCATTTGGCAACATAGACTTTTGTAGCCCAAGGGCACCTTTCTAAACCAGTTCAAACTATTATTTTTGTTTCTCCTATGTCAACAAGAAGCTGTGTTTAATTTTAATTTGTGTTTTATTTAGCTTTTTGTCTGTTTGTGTTGTCCTGTTCTTGACAAAGGTTTGTAGAACCGAAACGTTGATCGTGCTTTGTTTCCTATAATACTTCTTGTTTTATTTTAATACTTCAGTATTATATATTTATTGATTGTTTATGTTTTTGGATAAGTCACACTGTGTTTTCACCCGTATAAGATGCAGTTCTCTGTAAGGTACGTACATTGTGTCTGTGTCTAGTATGTCTCTTCTTTTCGCAGGAGCTAGATATACCTAATTGTTTGCAATTCATATTGATATATCCTGCTGCAGCCGCTGTTTTTTCTTTTGTTCCATAATCATGAATAAAAAGGCGTGTTGAATTACACACTGGACAGTTACTATTCGTAATAGCTAGAGTATGTTCCCTTTGGCTTGAAATCACTTCGTCTACTTCGTATACTCTCAGTATCTGAGAAGCCTCTAGATTTTGCTTTCTTTTTACCATCTAATTCAATCTGGTCAGTTTTTCTTCTTGACCTCTGCCTGCTGTGGATGCTTTCTGTGTCTGAGTATTCTAATGATTTAGCTCTTTTATTGCCATCAGACTTTGAAAGATCGTGCTTCTTTGATCTCTGCCTACTGCGTATGCTTTCAGTGTCAGAATAATCACGTGATTTAGATCTCAATTTCCCTTCAGATTCAGTCTTGCTGTGTTTTTTCTGTGACTTCTGCACACTGCTGTACTCGGAGCCAGACACATCATCTGAATCATTGTTATGATGTTTGTTTTTAGTTTTACTATTACCATGTGTTGAATGTTTGTGTTTTTCCTGCTTTGAACTGTCCTTTGACACAGAATGATGTCTTTTCTCTTTTCTTAAAGAGTCTTTGCCATTTCTGTGTTTCTTCCTGGATCTGCTAGCAACTGATGCAGAATCTGAATCAGCACAGCTTTCAGAAGAGTGCACATCTCTAGAATGACTTCTGTGGCGAGAACTGCTTCTCTCTCTTGAATGGCTCTGTTTCTTTCTTTTACTGTGTGATCTTTTGCTGTGACGACTTCGAGAAGTTTCTTTACCAGAATCCCCGCTGTCATCGTCTTGTTGTTTAGACCGATGCCGGGAATGACCAACATCAGATTTACCATTATCTACATCTGACTTCTGTGTCTTCTTTTTTCGTTTTTCTGAATCTGATCTATTCTTTGTTGATTTTTTGCTTCTGCTATCAGATCGAGATTGCCGTTGTTCCTGAGACTGTTTATCAGTTTGATTACTATCTTTCTTTTTTATCTTGATATCACTATCACATGATTCATCAAGAGTATTATCTACCTTTATCTTCAGCGTGTTCTTTGATTGCAATTTAGGAACGTATTCAGGCAGTGTTGGTTGGTTAGTTTTCTTTGACTCCTCATAATCATCACTTTTGTACAGAGTCTCTTTTGAGGCAACATTTTCTGATTCTGCTGCTGTAAGTCCAGCACTTGCATGCTGGGAACTCTGTGCATCAACACTGTCTAGCTTACTCATATCATCAAATCTTCTTTCTTGTCGTCTCCCATAAGATGGATAATACCCATTTGCTCGACCCCTCTGTCTGTTGTCATCATTGACATAAGCATTATTGACATAAACCTCTCCAGCACCACTAACAGCAAACATGGTATCTGGCGGTCGTCCTGAAGCCTGATTAGAATATCGATTGGCATAAGCTGGCTGGGGTTTACTCGCATATACTGGCGAAAATTTGTTGTCACTGTATGCATATGGTGATGGTGGAGGAGGTGCTGCGGTCATGTATATCTGTGCTTCACGGTACTTGAGTCGCAATCGATGCAATTCCACACCCACGGTCATAAATGATAAGATGGCAAGAAAAGCTGCCAGAACACACATTCCAAAAGACCAAGAGAGGTAATTCTGGTCAGGGCGTTCCAACCAAGTTCTTTCATTGTCTGCCCTTGCTCCAAACATGATTACCGCAACTGTCAAAAAGATGGCTGGAATGAAATAAAAAATATGAGGGCTTTAATTGTAGAAAAATTCTAGTTTAATAAATAATATAACGCAACAATGTAGACTACACTGAAGAGTACAATGATCAGTTTTGTACAGAGATTAGTACAATGATCAGCCCCGGTGATGCCGGGATTTTTTCACGTGGACCTCTAGTAATAAATTTCCCCTGGTCTCTGGGTAGTGAGATCGGACGCCCGTGTGTATTGTTGTGCACGTAAAAAGTCCCTTGGCAGTTGGAAATCGAAAAAGAGTAGCCTAACGGCGCTGCCTGGGCAAAATTTCGAGTTAAAAATCTACCCAAGTATTTTCAGGATCCCAGCCGGTGCTACGGAGTTCGTGCACTGAGCTGAGTTTCTCCAGACTCAGATTTGAGTTAGGAGGAAAACGGAGCACTAATGGGTTGCACCCGTGTGCCGTGATGTTGATCCATCGACTAAACTAATAAAACTAAAAAAAAAAAAATGATAAGTTTTACTGTAATATTTCAGTTATGGAGACAAGACATCCTATTTAGCATAGAAAGGAAACAACCTCACATCTTGATATTTCACATGAATATACAAAGCCTTTGATCTAGAAGAAGAAGAAAAAACTGACATTCTACTAGATCTGAAAGCTGAGGAAAAATGGCTCATAAATATCATCTTTTGGAAACTGAAATACTTTAGCCACATTAAACATACTTTAGCCACATTAAACATACTTTAGCCACATTAACCATACTTTAGCCACATTAACCATACTTTAGCCACATTAACCATACTTAGCCACATTAACCATACTTTAGCTACATGAAATACTGCAGTGGTTTGGAAAGACAACTGATGTAAGAAACAACATGGCAAAAGTAGCCTTTCCCAAGATGGAAACCACTCACTAGAAGTACAAATAAACATAATTCAGCAGCCAGCCTCTTTATTTTTTAGAAGCCAGCAAATTTTATTTGTTTTTTTTTGTTTTTGGTAATGTGAGCTAAGAAAACAATTGCAAATTTTGTCGTCATGTAAAAATATATAGGCGCCATGACGACTGGGACACCTGGATTTTTCAACCCCTGTAAAAAACTGTCATACGCAGTGAGAAAACAAGGGTGTTGAAGTGCTATATAGAACCTATAATATTGCATGTGTGTCTAACATTTAATAGCAGTGGAAATACTGTTTCCAAGGAAAATGCAAAGTATACCATGGATAGACAGAAAAACAAATGAGACAGTTCTACAAGAAACAAAAGAAAACAGTAAACTGATTAGAGAAATGAGACACTGACAGGCAGCAGACCAGATTCTTGTGCACATTATAAGGAGAAATAAATTTTACAACTTATTAACTTATGTTAGTAATAACTGGAAAAAAATTTTGGGTAAAGAACAAGAGGAAGTCAAAGAGATCAATACCTGGGTGCCTTGGTCACATGACATAACAGGGACAAGAGCACATAACTGGCCCAAGCCTCTGGTGATCATTTGAGGCATAGCACATGATGATTATCTCAGTTATAACCCAAAAAGGTTGAATACGATGTTACTGGTATAAATACAATACAATACAACACACAGACATCAATCAGTATATTGACAATACACAGCAACAAACATCAGCATAAACTAATCATTTCAGGAGCACGTACCTGTTAAACCGTGCAGTACAGCCACAGTTATGGTCAGCCCTAGTGAGATTGTGTCCTTGTACTTGCTGTAGGGAAAACAGTTGATGGCATTGACTATCATGATGATGAAGGCAACAAGTTGGAAGCCTAGACTCACTGACACCAATGCTTGAGTACCCACAAACCAAGCTGTGGAGTACACACATGTATGCATTATCTGTTGTCAGCACACATTTGTTACCTCAATAATAAGGTATATTTTATGGTATGTTTTGTATGTGTTACAAAACTGCTTATGTTTTGTTGAGTATCTTCTCTTGATTGTTTTCTTTCATCTAGAACTGTCTATAATTATGTGGACTGCACATGTTATGCAGTGCTTGTTGCATGGGGAGAATTCATCCTTGGTTAGTCAATTGGATCACAGCTGTACTGATGGAGAGACCAGTGGTGTTCTATTTGGAAATGTGGACACCAGAACCACTGCATGGATGTCCCGGCCTGCCTAAAGGATCTCCATTATGTCCAGTGCTGTTCAACATCTGAACAGAAACACTGGCCACAATACATGAACAGGACTAATATTGGTGTTCGCAGATGAAATCTTAGTGTATTGGAATGGCTTGAATAGACATGACCAGAGATATACAAGGGACATTTCAGAAGATGACTGAGTGCTAGGGAACAGACCAATTCAATAGTGAACCCTAAGGAAGCAGTGTATTGCGGTGCTCTCTGAACAACACCCCCTCAGGAAAGCCGTCATGCCTAGCATATCTATAAATGGCAGGCAATTGAAAGAAGAGATACATTAAAATATTACGGTTTTACATTTGATCGTTGATCATGTAGCAGATCTTTTGCAGAATGTTGCTTGTCATTACAGCCTGTCGAAGTCTCTCGGTCTCTGGCCATCTCTTCTGCATCATGCACCCTCATGCCTACAGAGGATGTCATGACGTGAGAGAGATTCTTAATCAGCTTCCATTCTGAGTAACCAACAAGCAATAGCGGACAAACTGGCAGCAGGCACAGAGGGTGAGGTGGGATTGCAGGTTGGGATCTGAAATCCCTAGAAAATACCTCATATACTTGTTCACCAAGCGAGTCGAGGCGCTATAACCTCTTGTCCCCAGGTAGTTGAGGTCCGTTAGCTAAGAACACGAACCCAACTAGGAGATGGAAAACTCCAATTATAAACCCCCAAGTTCAAGGTGGAACAACGTGCCGAAGACTGAATGGCTATGGGTGAGTTGATCATGAACGTGGAACGTCTGGATGTGGGCAGGGAGTATGGACTCTGGAGGACATCCCCTGCTCTTTCCCTAGCAGGCAGGCTCTACTAGGGTGACCGGTTAGTTCCTGCTTTCAAATCAAACCAACTAGGAAATTAAAAAGAACCATTGTTGAAACAATGGAGTGCATGCTCTGTGCTCGATACCTTTTACAACAGCCAGCGGGGAGAAAATGAAACAGGGAAGAAGAGGTAGGGGAGAGGGGGAAGGAAAAGAAAGAAGAGGGCTGGAGCCAAAAGGGGTAGGAGGAAAACGAATTGTCTGGGACTCAAACATGTATGGGTTGGGAATTGGAACTGATGCAGTGCAAGCAGCGAGGCCCAATATTGGAAAAATTGGTCTATGATTTTGACATCCTCATGCTGCAAGAGCTGAAAACAAATTCTTTGGAGTGCCCTAGCTATTCATTTTACATTAACCCACCAAGGTAGAGAAGACATGGGCAGGCTCTGGTGGTCAAGGATGGCTTACAGCACACAACACTGGATATGAGTGAGTGGGATCAGGAAGACAAAGAGGTGCAGGGAATGCAGATGAAAACTGGAGAATACAGTTGGAACCTAATAAATATATATTAAGTGGGGAGTCTTGCATAAGTAGAGAGAGTTGGGACTGGTTGAAAGGTTCAGTGGATATCCCTGGTACCAGGTATCTGATATGTGGTGACTTCAATGCATGCACCAAACAGTAGGACAGGTCTGGCGAGAACAGACAGGGTACTACTCTTGCTGAGGCCTTGCTTTTGACGGATATGGTCTGTATAAATGATGGGAGACCAACTAGGCTAGCAATGAGACTGGGGGGCCCAGACAGACCCAGACCTAGCACTTGTATCCCAAGAGGCGGCATCAGACATAAAATGGAGTGTCCTTGAGGACCATGGAAGTGATCACCTCCCCTGTTCTGTACTGGTACCTACAGGGTGGGCCAAAAGAAAAGTGAGAACATCTTGTAGCATAAGAGTTATTAGGGATGTTCATTTGAAACCCGTTCCAAAGGCTTTATTACAAAAGCATGAAAGAAACATTAACAGGTGTGGTAGAATTAAACAAAGCATTCATTTTGAATTAATTATGCACCATGGATTAGTCAGAAGAAGTCGCAGTAGGCATTCAGGCAAGCATCCCATTGCTTAGGTAGGCGGCGAATGCCGTCCACAAAAAAGGATTGTGGTTGCTCACTGAACCAAGTGTTTACCGCTTTCATTACTTCTGCATCTGTGTGAAATCGTTGCCCCTTGAGAGCTATTGTTAGAGGTCCAAACAAATGAAAATCACATGGTAACAAATCAGGACTATAGACTGGGTATTGCAGAATTTCCCACTTCTTCCTTGCTAATGCTTCCTGCACAATCTTTGCGACATGCGGACGAGCATTATCGTGCAACAAAATCACACCGCGAGAAAGCATGCCGGGTCGTTTATTCTTGATGGCTTTTTGCAGCTTGTCTAGTGTTTGCAAGTAGTGGGTAGAGTTGATGTTGACACCAGGTTCTTTAAAGTCGGCCAACAATAGCCCTTCATGGTCAAAAAATGCGCTCAGCATAACCTTACCAGCGGAAACCTGTAACTTGAATTTTTTGGCTTTTGGTGATCCAGCATGCTTCCATTGCATGCTCTCAAAGTGGTGACACCATGATTCATCACCTGCCATTATGCGGAAGAGAAACGCATCACCCTCCACTCTGTAACGCAATAAGTGGTTCAAACACCATCCCATGCGTTCCTCTTTTTGGTGGTCGGTCAACATCCGTGGTACCCACTGCAAACACACCTTCCGATATTGCAGTTTCTTACGAACAACCTTTTGAATTGTCCCAACTGACACATCAAATTCTTTCGCTAGTGAATGTATGCTTCAACAACAGTTCACCTGTACTGCTGCATCAATTTTAGCGATGGTTTTTTCTGTTGCAACAATATGCGCTTGACCCGGCCGTCGAAGATCTGTCGTGAACTGACGTCCTTTCTGAAACATTCGTGCCCAGTCTGTCGCTGTTGTCTTTGACACACATTTGTTACCGTACGCTGCCTGCATTCTTTGATGAATGTCCACTGGTCGACTTCAAATGAAAGAAACTGAATCACTGCTCTTTGAACGGATTTTGAATCAACCCGGCCATTTTCTCAACGGTCAGAAACAGAACCTATGCATCATGGGACAATAAGCATGTGCTCTTTTGTTCATTGGTCAGTACTTATCACATGACTATGACATGATCATGTTCAACATTCGCAATTACGCGTGGTGCTGCACGAATGGATTTCAAATGAACACCCCTTATATTTAAAAATATAATTCAATTAATTATATTGTGTCATGTAATTTTGTTTGCCAAGTAGTTAGGTATTCAGAAATCATGTTCAATGTGTCCTCCTTGCTTCTCAACAAGTTTTTCTAAGCGTCGACGCTACTCGTTTATGCTACTGTCAATAAAGCGCTGCCCCAGATTTCTCCAATTTTAAATTATTGCCAACTTGAGCTGCTCAACTGTCATCATCTTGACTGCAGAGCAGCCCACTAAATATTCTGTTGTGTTCAGGCAGATTTTGCGCCCAGAAATTGTTGAAATAAAGACATCATATAGCTAAATAGGTAAGTAAGTAAATGAGTAAACAATTTAAGCTATTATGGATACGGTTAAACAAATTTTCATGTAATTATATTACTTTTTACGTGATGTTCTCACTTTTTTTGGCCCACCCTGTAGGTCCAGCAAAGTCAAGGCTATAAGAGCCTGCAAGGCACTCAATTATGATCGTGACCACGCTTCACTCATGGGAACGCTTAGATCACAGGGACGGTCTAAAACAACAAGAAGGATCTGAACACAACCACCATGGTGGATGCAAGAAGTGGAGCAATCATGGAGGGAAAAGAGGGCGGCCATAAAGAATTGACAGAGGGTGCAGAGAGCAACCAGATCAGCTGACACAGAATTGGAGGAGGCTGAAAGAAGGAAAAAAGTAAAGGTGCAGGATTTTAAACTCCTATCAGCAGAGACCAAAAAGATGAAGTGGGAACAGTTTATAAGTGAAGTCGGTGGGGATGTGACATTGGGAAAATTCTGGAAGCTACATAAACAGATGAACAAAAAGGTGCAGTCCTGTACACATGATACAGTATACAATGACAACAACCAACCTATGACAACTAACAAGGATATGATTTCTAAAACAGACTGATCAGCAGGACAGGGCTATTAGGGATACCGTCAGAGAAGCCTTGTCACAGGTCACTAGGGATGACTACTATGAAGACATGATACAGGTATAGGATATTAGACGTGTGTGCTGAAGAGAACTAAAGACACAGCGCCTGGCCCGGATATGGTTAGGCACACCTATATGAAGAACATAAATTATGGTGACCTGGAGGAGATGGTTATTTTTGTTTCAACCTTAGCTGAAAATGGCAGAAATACCCAAGGATTGGTTGCACAGCTACCTTGTCCCACTCCCAAAGCCAGGCCAGGATCACTCAAAACTAAATGGATATAGAATTATCACCTTGGAAAAAACCTTTGGTAAAGTACTCAAAAAGATAGTAGCGGGCAAGCTACAGCACCACTTGGAAAGATGTAAACTTCTCCCCAAAGGGTTTAGGAGTTACCGGCCTGGGAAGGACGCCTGGACCAATGCGACAAAATTTGCATTTGACGTAAATGAGGGCTTCCAGAATAAACAAGAGATGGTGGTGGTGGCACTTGACCTGGAAGATGCTTACAACAGGGTCAGGTATGTTCATTTGATATACACTATTTTGGACATGGAGGTCTGCCCTTGGATTGTAACGTGGATTGCGGCTGTACTTTATAGGCGTAAAATTGCACTACGCATGGGTTCATGGACTTCTTACCCCTGCACCATTACACCTGGGCTGCCACTGGGATCTGCCATGTCCCCAGTGCTCTTTAATGTCTACACCAGAAAAGTCACAGCAATTGAAGCACCGGGAATTGGTGGAATCTTGACATTCACAGATGATGTACTGGTGTACAGGCTCTCTTTCCATAAATTTGATAAATCTTTCCAGTTGTCACAACATGTTCCAATCTTTGTCTTCTCATAATGTGGTTAAAAACTAAAAAGATTGATCATTAATAGTTTTATAGTGCATGCTAATGAATATAACTGCTGCAACTTACAAAATTACATAATTAAATATGTGTTTATTTTAAAATAGAATTGAAACTCAAACTGATACCTACTAAATTCTTACTGGATTTACATTTTGTGTGTTTAGTATTAAACTAATATTATTATTTTAAATATCATACTCTAATGGGAGAAGCTATACACAACATTTTGTGTATAGTCTGAGCCGCTATACACAAAAATGTGTGGCTGGTCACGTGATTATTCGGCACAAAATTTTGTGAATAGTACGAGCCGCTATTCACAAAAATTTGAAGAAGACTCTATTGTTCTCTCTTGTCTTTTTTTTTTTTTTGCAAGTTCTTTTTCTTCAAACCTCACAAATACAATATTTGTCAACAAGGACACATTCTATGTACAGTGATATTTTATTTGGCAAATAAAATTATTGTTAAACAAAGACATCTTATTGGGTTCATCCGAGACTCGATCACTCCGTCGTTGCCTGGGGGATGCGCCCCCCGGCAGTTACCGCAGATTCATAGAGAACACTTTATTCAGATGCTCCGAGTTTCTCAGTTTGATATTTTAGTTCCTAAAACAAGCAACTAGAAAGTCGCCTGGAGATGTGGATATACAGATGAATATGTCGTATTTCATGGAAACAAAACAATCAAATGCAATGGTTCTAGAAAAACTGGGAATGACGAGAAAGAGAGAGAGTTGACGGAAGAAATAAAGAGGAGGTAAGTGAACTATTTCGGCCATGTTATTGTTAAAAGACATGATACTCTTATAAAAATCATACTGGAGGGCAAGGTTGAGGGCAAGCGAGCAAGAGGTAGACATCGATACAAGTGGGAAGATAACATCAAGAGATGGATGAACATCAGCCTGACAGAATGTACAGCCAAGGCGAAAGACAGAAGTGTTGGAGATCCATTGCAGCCAACCTTCATTGTGGAGACGGCTCCTGATTGACTGATTAAAATGTAAAAATTCTTTAAAAAGTTGCGGGGAGTCGAACTCCAGTCTCCCGCGCGACAGGCAAAAATACTAACCACTACACTACCGAGAACACATTGATGGTTCCACAAACATTAATTATGTAGTCAAAAGGAAGTAGGCATCACGTGACCAGCCACAAATTGTTGTGTATAGCTGCTCGTACTACTCACAAAATTTTGTGTATAGTCACTCCGTACTCTAATTTACCAAATTAGTTTATGTGGTGTGATTTCTGCAATATGTACCTGACCAGATGCAGCGAAAAATGCCAGGCAATAAATCGTGTCATCTATTGTTTGTGTCTTCATTATCAATATCATTATGTAAATTCATTACTAGGAAAACATTTTGAATATTATTTTTTGTTTATGTGTTATAAAGCAACATAATGTTATTTTGATAAATAAATCATTTTAAAACGTGTTACAGGCCCGTTATTGCTCACTGCAATATAACGGTTATATGACAGATTAAAAGACTACCAACGCTGTGTAGTACCATACATACACATAGGAACAACACACTTACGCGGAAGTAGGAAGCTCCGGAGCTCGTCCATCTCCCTGTCGAACACCCACCAGCACCCATCGTAGTACTTGTCAACCAGGGCATAGGCTGGGGGACGGAACTTGGCGAAGCATGCCGACCACAGGCCGATGTTCTTGAACCCGGACACCTCCTTCTCGGTAGACACAACCCAGCGGTCAGAGACGAAACCTATGATGAGGGCTACTAAGCCGAGGGAAGCAAAAGCGAAGGATAAGACGGAGAATGTTTTTGTCTTAATCGCCATGTTGACGATATGAAGTCCACAATAGTTGACGGGTTATGATTGGTTGAGGTCCCAGGCGTACCTGTGTGTAAACTATGTCACACTACACCTGGGTGTAGGGGGACTTAACTCTTAATCTTCCTCTTCTTCTTACGTTCGCTTGAAATAAGTCTATATAACTGCAATGATGTCTCTTGTATGAATTTAACTGTCATTTTTAGTTCACTCAGAGGTTCATAGAGTTTATCTTCCACTGTCGTCTCTCTAAGCCAAAAGGTTTGCCTAGATATGTTATTAATAATTTCAAGATAATGTGTCATGCCGATTGGTATGTGTGTTTTGCCATCTTACTCGATCATCAATTGTGGATCAGCTATTATAATTTATATGTTTTTGTCTCATTTATGCTATGTGGCCAAGACATCTAGGTATGTATCTCTCTGTCTTCCCCTGTTCGTTTCTCTTCAAATCTTGCTAGTTATTTTAAGTTTTATAATTTATTTCTTCTCATAAAAGCGGTCATTTACTGCCAATATAGTATCTTGCGGTGTATGGGGGGGGGGGGGGGGGGGTGCCTTTGAGCCTGAGGGCTTAAGGCCGCCGGGCTAGTGCAGTCGCCGCTAACTGTGCAGGTTAGGATTTTCTTTTTTCCTCAGACAGAAAAAAATACCACACCTTACCGAGGATTGGAACCCGAGTCTCCTGAAGGAGAATCCGACATTCTAGCCACTCGGCCAGTCGCTTCCCTCTTCTCATAATCCATGCCCAAATGAAGGTCTGTATGGCAGAATGGATAAGAGCGCCACTCTTAACACGTTCGGTGTACTGATGTCAAGGCAGCAAAATGTTGACTTGGGAACAGGTGGTTCGCCTGATGGCGAGGGACCTTGGTAATTGGGAAAGCTAATCCACACTCAAAAATCCGCCCAATGCAACTAGAAGTTGTAGCATAAGTATGGACTACACTTGAGTTCAAAGCGAGGAAACGAAGAAAAAATGCCCAAACAATCTCGACCGTCTACGGATAATTTATCTAATTAGTGCAGGTCCGCATGGCCGAATGGCTTAAACATCAGGTTTGCTGATGCCGAGGTTAGGGGTTCAACCCCTACACCGGACAGTTGGACTGAAATGTTGATCTGTCGTCCTTGACTTGGGGACGTAAATTACAAGTACATCTGATTTAGGAGTGGGTTTGCCTGATGGTGAGGGACACTGTTAATAGGGAAAGCTAACCCACATGCAAAATTCAGTCCATCAACTCTATAAAAATAGTGTGTGGACTACGCTTGAGTTCAAATATAGAGAGCGCAAATTAATTAATCTAATTAGTTTACGGCTTTACTTTGTTTCTTGTAGGACTTGCTCATTGGACCTTCTTGGGCTCCTAATATGCCGCAAGCTACTAGTTAATTACCCTGTCTTGTTTAAAACACAAAATACTCACTTGTTAAAGGTGGCAGAAACCTTTATGATTAATCTACATAGGCCAGTTTCGTGCAAACAGAAAGACATGATTTATTTTTAATGTTGCATACATATCCCTTACAGGATGTTGCATTCAACACCGGCATTTTTCAGCTGCTGTTGATGTAGGCAAGATTACGCTCAGTAGTTTGCCATTGCTTTCTGAGCGACCGGCTCACATACCCCGTAAGTTACCAACGCGGCGAGAACCGCTACCGATTTTCGCGCAGGTTACGTTACTCACGAGAATATACGGAATTACGGAGAAAGACGTTAGGCCAGGGAGACGGCATGACGTGATAGTCAGTTTACAATTATCGTGGTAGAAAATTTGAAATTACTGTGCGAATATGTGTATATTTCATCTTGAATGATTTATTTCATTATTTTATGTTGTGTTATTTCTGCAGTATGTGCCTGAAAAGATGCCGCGAAATGTGCCAGGCAATAAATGGTGCAATCTATTGTTTGTGTCTTCGTTATTCAAATAATAATTAGTGGCATGTCCTTTGCATGACGTTGCAATCAACCACACCATTTATTGACTGCTTGTGACTTACTGGGCAATGTTACGTTCAATAGTCTAAAACAATTTATTCCCTTAGTGAATTTAAACACAGAACAATATGTTGCATAGTTTATAGCCTGACATTTTTAGCTACATTTCGTCTGGTGGATATTGCAGAGTCATATATCATATTAAGTGAATATATGAATCATATTTTGACTGAAATACACAACACACTTAGTCACTGATACTGTTTGAATTTGGAGCATTTGTAAACCTCGCGGTTAAACCGCAGTCACAATGAAGTCTTTCTGTCTGTATAACCCAGGGATTACATGCCTAATTGTTAATGTATCGGCGTATTTTAGTAATAGCTTACTGTTCGTCGAATACAGTATACGCCTATCTTTGTTAACTTTGTGGCCCTAATTTTGCAGATAAACCCTGATGTTTGTTGACTCAGTTATGATACATGCATCATACATCCCAATATTTTATTGACTCAGTTTATTGACTTAGCTGTGATAGGCCTACACATTTTCATATACCTTTGAACCAGTTGTGATAAACACCCCAAACACTGAGATGTTTGTTCAAGTTTTGTTTTGTTTTTTTCGCTTTGAATTAAAGCGTAGTCCATCCACGGAGTACTGGATTGCTTTCCGTGTGTGGATTAGCTTTCCCTATTACCAGTATGTCTCACCATCAAGCGAACCTACTCCGACTTCAGAGGCACGTGTAATTTTCGTCCCCAAGTCAAGGACGGAGAGTCAACATTTTAATCCAACTTACCTGTGTAGGATCCGCATGTTGGGCAGCGCTCACGAAATCCGACACCCCACATTAATTATGCCAATGACTTAGAGCGGAGGAGCGCAATTAGATCACATACTTAGAGTTTATATTAAATGCATACGTTTTAAAAGGGATTCGATAGGGTAGATAGAAACAAGCTGTGGGAAATCCTTAATTAAACAATATGGAGTGAGTATACATCTAACAAACCTATGTATAAGTTTATACGACAACAGTGAATGCATAGGAAGAGCAACTGGTGGGCACTCAGAACCCTTCACCATAAGATCTGGAGTACAACAAGGTTGTGTCCTGTCCCCTCTCTTGTTCATAACATATATAGACAACATATGTAAAGAAACCAGCCAAGCAGAGACAGAAATAATACCGCATGACGAGAACACAGAAGAAGAATCATCTGCAAATCTAACCATTAGAGAACTCCTGTTTGCGGACGACCAAGCTGTCAGGGTCTGATATGTAAGTAATAGTGTAAGTGCCGGTATGTAAGCGAGAGTCAGTGTAAGCATAGCTGAGGTCAAGGGCAGTAAGAGATACCACGGCTTGGCTGACGGAAGGTCAGGCAAGAAGTCCGTGGATAGACCCACGTGATGTGGGAAGGTCAAGGAGGAGAGAGTCAGTGTGTGCGTGACAGCGAATAGAGACGGACGTGTGGAGATCTAGAGAGCGATAGAACGATAGAACGATAGTGTTTGTGACTGATAGATGGAGATGAACGTTGTGTATTGATATTCGAGGAATGTACTAACTGTGATATGTGCGGGATGATGTGAGACTGTGATTGCGAATGGTCATACGGGCGACAGTGTAAATATCGCCTACGTGAGCAAGCGCTTGACTGCTGGTGTTGAACGATTGTTTGAGCGTGAAGTGCGACCATGTTGTCAGCCTGTAATATATTGTAATAAATGTTGTTCAGGAGAAAGCTCCTGCGAGTTTCCGATTGCATTCATGTGTTATTAGGATATGTGTCGTAGATGTTGTAATCTGCCTGTCCGAGTCCAGTGAGCTAGAAGGAGAAGATAGTTAGGACTCTGACAGGTATAATGGTGTCAGAAGTACACATGAACCACATTCCCATGTAAAATGCATAAAAGAACGCTACTTATGCAAAGAAGAAGACCAATTGCATAATTTTGTAAAAATCGGAGATTTGTTAACAAAATCAGAACGAAAATAACATCATTTCTGTCCACAGCAGGTTTCAATTCTACAAAGCGACCGACGTAACCAGAACAGGTCAACGGTAACCAGCACGAGAATCACGTTCCTGTACATCAAGCGTTCGAGTAAACAGCAGATAAAGATAAGTTGATTAATTTTGATTGCTAAGTACCTGTCAAAGACTCGACCACATCCCCTCCGCCAGGGAGAGCGGTCAATCCTGGAGGGACCAGGAGGAGATGCGGTGCCCGAGGCAAGAGCAGGGGAGAGGAGGGAATAGTGGAAGGTTAGCCACTCCCTCATGATACACGCAGGCGGTGTGCAGAGAGTTAGCACTCTAATCACGATACCACCACACCTCATGGAGCCAGAGCACGGTTGAGTAGACACTCAACAGGCCACGTTTTGCCAGCAGCGTGCGATGTGAGGTAACACGCACGAAGGAGAAGGTCACCCCCGCGTGGTGTGTAACCACGGGAGAGATGTTCGGCAGACGGGAGACTGGACTTGGGGCGTTCACATCGTTTAGAATAACGTTAGGAGTTTTGTGTTCACTAATAGATAGAGTTAGCATAGGGTTAGCAGTTTGTGTTAGATAATTCTGTGGCTGTATATTGTGTATTGCATTAGCGACTGTTTACCGCTTGTAAGCGAGCCAACGGCAATAAAATGGACCATGCATTTTGCCTCCCACACGACTTGCAAGTTGTCTTGTATGGGTGTGTGAGAAGTACCCGATGATGCCTGTCAGTTAAGTTGTTGACAGGCCAGGGTAATTGTGGTTGTCAGAAGTGAAGCTTGAATGTAATATTCAAGCTACTCCACTCGTCCACGAGGCTCTAGACTAGGGTTTAATTTGTGTAGTGACGGTGATTTGTGCAGACGAGAGAAATTTTGCAAGCTAGAAATGTGCCTATCGTGACGTATTAAACTGTTTAATTGTGTTTATGAAATATTTATTTAGTCAAAGTATGTATTCATCAAAGCTGTAAGTATTAATATTCTTGTTTTCTTATATTTATTTATATATTTACCTTTTTGTTGAGAAATGAGTACCAAAAATGATTCACGGCGGAGCGATACAAAGCCAGCCGACAATATCGATTTTTCATCGCGCTGTGCTGTGACGTCAGATGATTGACAAACAGTCGTCTGGGCTCATTAGCATACAGCAATCGAGTGTGTAGAGAATTGCTAAACAGCTGCTCGCCTGAATCGGTACGTTATATCATTTATTATTTATTTATTTCAACTACTAAAGGAATATATTTATTTATTTAAACATTATGATGTTATTTTTATTTCTTTAAAAGCAGATATGCATATTTTCGGTCATATTTTCTCTGTGTTTACCGTCACGATGGAACTATTTTTTGGCCAGGCAGATGATACTTGCCTGCACAACACGTACAGAAATTAAATAGATTAGTAACGTAAGGCAATAACTGATAGAGCAAAGACAGGACATTGACATTTAATTTATTTAATACATATTCTAGTTGTTCGTGAATCTGTCTGTCATTGTCTAAGTCATTGTCCTTAGGGGTCTGGGTTAACATATCGTGTAATAGGCCTGATTACTACGGCCCTGCATATCAAAGGGCGAACTACACCTGATTACGGCCCTGTGTACCAAATATAGTTTGCTGGTAACGACACGTGTCTCCACCCTAAAGTACCAAGGTGACCTGTGGCAACGGAGTTCCGTTCCCCGATCCTCGGGAACGTTAAAGCTGAGTACACTTATATATTTTGGCATGCAATTTGATTAATAGTGCATCTCTTTTTCAGCTTGTAACGCATTGACATATTTGTATACTCTGTTTTTCTGCAAGATAAATCTGGGCAGGGTATAAACAGAAAGCACAACTGATAGTGATCAGATAAGAACAAACATAACATATCAAAGATAAATAACTGATTAAAGTCATCATTGCCTATCACTGTTAGCCAAGTACTAAAGTAAGATGGCAACTTTATCAGATTTCATAAAAGCAGGCAAAGAACTAGAATTAACAGGAAAAGAACTACAACAATATGCTGATCAGAAATTTAAAGAATTAAAAGATGCTGAGAAAGAAGCAAAAGAGGCTGAAAAAGCTGATCGCATACGAAAAGAAGATGCTGAAAGAGACGAACGCGCACGAGAAAGAGAACAAGAAAGACAGCATCAAAAAGAGATTGCTCAACTAGCTGAGATAACAAAACAGAAACAGCTAGAAGATGATAAACTGATTAAACAAAAAGAATTAGAAGTTAAACAACAACAGTTAGAACACGATAAGACAGTTAAACAACAGCAGTTAGAACATGAGAAGGAGATAAAACAGAAAGAAATAGAATTAAAACAAAGGGAGTTAGATCTAAAGGAAAAACAGATTCAAGTAGAATCAGAGACACAGTTGAAAATGAAAAGCATGGACGTAGAGTCACACTCAGAGATCTCTGCCACTAAACTAAGAAGTCAACAAGAGGAAAATAAGTTCAATAAATACAAAAATATTATCAAACCATATTGTAAAGAGGACTCAATATCAGCATGGACAGAGAATGTAGAATATCAATTTAAATACCACCAAGTTCCATTAGAGATGTGGGCCCCAATTTATACAAAAAATCTCAGTGGTGAGCCCCTTAAAGTAATAGAAACTATACCAACAGAGCTTAGATCTAGCTATCAATACATCCATGATAGGATTATGCAGCACTTTTTACTTGATGCCCCTGGGTATCAAGTTCAGTTCTCAAATCTAAAACCTAAACCTAGTGAAACCTTCATTGATTATGTTTCAAATGTACAGAGTGTACTAAACAGGTGGCTTAAAGCAGCTAACATAGGAAAAGACTTTGATAGATTAAAAAACTTAATTACTATGGATAAGGTTATATCCACCATTCCTTCTCCTTTTGCCAAATTTTTGCAGCAGTCAGACATTGAAAACATAGAGCAGTTTGAAAAGAAAGGATCAGCATATTTTTCTTCTAACAGAGATGTGTTTAAGACCTCAAATGACTCTGAAATAGTTTCCTTTGTCAAAGACCAAACTAAAAACTACCAAAGTAATAGGAAACCTTATCAGAAATACGATAAGAAAGATAGGAAAATGGAAAAATGTATCCATTGTCACCTTTTACATGACACTTATGCTATGTGTGACAAATCGCCAAATTATCCGGCGCATCTTGAAAATGTGATCAAGAAACAGCAAAGTAAAAGATCTGCATACAGGCGTGCAATCAAATGTTTTTTTTTGTTCCTGTTATGGCCATTATAGTAATAAGTGCCTTGGCCGGCAGCGTATGAAAGCCAGTAATGCCATTTTGATTGACACCTCTTCAGATGGTGGTAGTGAGAATGAATCTGAAAGTGAAAGTGACTTACCTAATAACCAAGCAGAAAATGTTTGTGGTGCATACGATATGTTAAGCTTCGACAGCTGTGAACGATGTCACCAATTCCATACAGACGGAAAACTAGAATGTGGACATACAGTACCATTCTCATCTGAGAATGTAAACGCAGCACTAGCCTCCAGAGGCAATCTTGTGTTCCACAATGCAATGGTCAATGATGTACCATGCCAGTGTTTGCTGGACAGCGGCAGCACCCTTATTGGTCTTCGGAAAGAACTGGTTAATCCGGGTGATTACACAGGTGATACTGTCAAATGCCGTACCTTTTCGGGTAACATTGAAATTTACCCTTTGGCAAAAGCCCATATTGATTCTCCTTTTCTCTCTGGTACCTTTACTTGTGCAATACTAAACAACCCTTGTACTGACTTAATTTTGGGGTGCTTACCCCAACTGAAACAATGTACTAATGAAGAAATAGTTGCATGGGAGAAATTAAATGCAGCTAATGCGACAACAAGAGCAGACAGTGTGAAACATCAAGACACACTTCAAGATGAGAGACTACTGTTGCTTTCTCCAAGCTGGCACTGATGACAACAGCAGACAAGAATTTATAAAACAGCAAAAAGCTGACCCTAGTGTGTCTCCATACTTAAAATTGTTAAAAGATAAAGCCAAAGTGACCAGAAATGCATCTTGGGTTTTTAGACTTAACAATGGCATTTTAACTAGATATTATACTACTGGTAACCATGAGATTCAGCAAACGGTGTTACCTGAACAACATCGTCTAACTGTGCTAAAGATTGCACATGAGTCACCGTTTGCTGGTCATCTTGCATATGATAAGACCAGGGCCAGAATTCAGGCTCATTTCTATTGGCCAGGTTTTTGCAATGACATAAAATTATTTTGTCGTTCGTGTAATGTCTGTCAACAATTAGTACGTAAGGGTAAACATCCTACAGCTGAAGTACAGCCTTCTACACTGGCTTCTAGGCCATTTGAAAGTGTGGCGGTAGATATTGTTGGACCCCTAAACCAGGTGTCCAGCAAAGGAAATCGCTTCATATTGACAATGGTCGACCTATGTACAAGGTGGGTTGAGGCAGTAGCTTTGAAATACATCACCTCCAAAGACGTTGCCAATGTATTTCTACATCTGTTCTCACGATTCGGATTCCCACGAACCATTTTATCCGATCGTGGAACTCAGTTCATATCGGCTGCAACGCAAGCCCTTACAAAAATGTTAGGTATTAAACAACATTTTACGACAGCATACCATCCAGCCAGCAACGGAATTGTAGAGAAAATTAACGGTGATCTAAAGCATATGCTGGCTAAGGTGACAGCAGAAAACCCAGCTGATTGGGATACACTGTTACCAACAGTGCTGTTCGCCTATCGGGAGATTCCCCATTCAAGCACGGGTTTCTCACCGTTTGAATTAGTTTACGGGGCTAACCCACGTGGACCCCTAACCATCTACCATCAGATATTAACTAATTCGATAGAAATTCCTACCCCAAAAACACCTTATGAAATGGTGACAGAAACACGAGACAAGATCATGAAATCGTGTGTGATAGCTAAGGCAGCTTTGGAGAGGAAGGGTCAAATCTACCGCCAATATGCCAACAAAGGTGCAAGAACAATCGAGCTTGAACCAGATCAAGACATACTCTTGCTTCTTCCAGACAAAAGAAATTTATTACTTACCTCATGGCAAGGGCCATTCAAGGTGGTACGCAAAATCTCAGATGTTGACTATGAAATATCGATAAACGGACACTTAAAGATATTCCATGTCAACATGTTGAAACCGTACTTTTCAAGACAAGAGACAGGAGTAGAGACAGACGAACATATTGCAACAACACCAAGTGATCAGACGACAGACATACATAACGCAACTACACTAGTTAGCGAGACTGGCAGTTCCGACAATGGCAATACATCTAGTGAGTGCACAGAATACACACTTAGCACCACTACTGTACTAAATCAGGTAGACGACGACGGAATGGAACTACCCGTTCCCATTGTAGACAAAACGGCGACATTGGACAGTATACATATAGATCAGGGACTAACAGACATTCAACGAAGACAATTAGTTGATTTAGTAACTGAATACAAAGACCTATTCTCTGACATCCCAGGTAGAACGGACAGAATCGAACACTCCATTCTTCTTTCGGACCTAAAGCCTATTAAATGCAGGCCGTACTCTATCCCACTTAGCTATAGGGAAAATCTAAATAAGGAAATTCTTAATTTAGAGGCTAGCGGGATTATCCAAAAGTCTACATCTGAGTACTCGTTTCCAATCGTCCTAGTTAAGAAGAAGGATTCCACAATTCGACTCTGTGTGGACTATCGAAAACTTAATAACATCACTAAGATCGACGCAGAACCGATTCCTTCCTGCGAAGATCTTATCTTGGACATGTCTACTTCTAAAATCTTTTCAAAACTAGATCTTACTAAAGGATACTGGCAGGTCCCGATGCAGGCTCAATCTATGCATCTTACTGCTTTTTCAACACCTTTAGGACTATACGAGTGGCGATTTCTTCCTTTCGGACTTCGAAATGCTCCTGCCACTTTCGTGCGCTTAACTAGAGATCTATTACATGGAGTGACGAATACTGTGACCTATATAGATGATATATGTGTCCATACTGAAGACTGGACGACACACTTACTGAAACTGAGACATGTCTTTGATAGGTTGCGACTCTTCGGTCTCACTGTCAAACCGAGTAAAGTTGAATTAGGCCTAAAAGAAATTGAATTTTTGGGTCATGTCATCTCTCAAGGTCAACTGAAGACTGACAATAGGATTATTACAAAAATTATGAATCTAACCATGCCTACTACGAAAAAGCAGGTTAGAAGTCTTTTGGGATTAGTTAATTACTATAGTAAATTTATTCCAAACCTAGCTGAAATAACTAGTGTGTTTTCTAATGTATTAAAAGCATCAGTAAAATTGGATGTGAAAGATGCATTATTAATTTCTGCATTGTCAAAATTGAAAATTCTTTTTAGTAATGTTCCCATCCTCCGCTTGCCTAATCCTGGGCTCGTTTATTATCTTAGGACAGATGCCAGCAGGATCTCCATCGCTGCAGTCCTAGGCCAATTTTATGAGGGCATCTTCCATCCGATTTGTTACGTGAGCCGTAAGATCACACCTGCCGAGTCCAGATATTCGATAGCAGAACTGGAAGCCCTCAGCGTCATCTATTCAGTGAGGAAGCTCCATCGATTTCTGGCGGGTGTACACTTCATTGTCCAGACAGATAATTCTCCCATTACGGTCATCCAAACTGGGGTGCACAGAAACGACCGGATATACAGGTGGTCTCTGATACTTCAGAACTATACGTTTAGTATAGAACATATCAAGGGTAAGGACAACATTCTGGCTGATACCCTCAGTAGACCATCTGAGGTAATAATACCGGAAATCCCACATAATAATGTAGAGTGATAGTTAGTACATGAATACAGTACAATATGCTATGTAAAATAGGTTACATATACACCCATTGTATGCTTAAGAATGAACTATCATGTGTCCGTAGACATTAACTTAAGAACTGTGCTACAGAACTTAGATACTACCGTGTGAATCAGGACAGCTCATTTCCAACTAAGCTCCAGTCCGGTGTATCATTTGTGTGAAATGTAGAAAACAGTGTCAGAACAGTGCTTAATTTCAGACACATAAAGACTAAGCTACGACACCAAGCGAATCTCTACACGTGCACTACCGATGAACATTATTATGACCGTAAAATGTATTTCAGATACCCAGGCAAATTATGTAGTTATATTGTGCCTATACCAATATACAAACATGAAGGCAACTACTAACCTGAGAGAACTGAATACCATGTATATAAACTTAATGTGATATGTAAGATAATATTTTAACATAGTGATAGATGAGAGATAGAATTAGGTAATATAATAATTCTCATTTATTTAAATAGTATAGTTAGTACAGTAATCAACCCAGCTATTTAGCTTAAAATATTAGGTTAGACGTAAAAAAATAGGTAATTACAAGCTAAAGTAAAATTGTAATAGAAATAGTACCATTTAGAGTGTTACATTTCATTTAGCTTTAGTTTAGGTTAGTTTATTCCATATTAAGGAAAACCATACCATCGATCAAACATTACCAGTAATTAGTAATATCATTTTACATACATCATTTACATAATTTAGATTAACAACATTAATCATATGATTCATTTTCAATCTAACAACATTAGATAGTATAGTATTAGAAAAGTACATAATTTATGTTCACATCATCCAGGTAATTAAGGTACATAACTCATATCACACTAATTACATTTAAATAGTTACATTACATCCCTTAGATTAGATAAACATAACGAGTAGGATAAACAGATAATATAATTAACATAATAGAACTTAGGTAACACATTAAATACTTAGTTATAAAAGGAGAATAGTTTATTATAATATAAAATATGATACTTTAGGTTAGTGTAACATACTAGATGATGAGATCAAAGGGACAAGCCATCAACCCTGTCTCGCCCATGTAAATATAATGTACATATATGACTCGTGCAATGACTAGCGCACAGTCATGAGGCTCAATCATCTCAAACTGAGCCAAACGTGTACAGTCTCACTCCAAGGTTTTTAAATAAGCAGAAGAATAAGTATGGAGGGATGAGTGATGTGTGATAGAAGTAAGGGTGAAAGGAGTATGACAGAAGTGTGAAAGTGAGAATGAATGAAAGATAGACGGGAGAGAATGCAAGCAGTCAGCAAATTCTTCTGCTGCCTGCCACGACTTTTAATATTTGTTTGCGTTAATGTTGGTTTTCGCTAGGGAAATTGTGTTGGTGTGAATGTGTTGTCTGTGATATAGTTTAGAACTTAGAATACAGTATTTTGGGTTTCATAACAATGGAATGTAGTCACGAATTAGTGTTATACACCTGTTTGTGGCCACATTGAACAAATTTATGACACTCAAAAAACTAACATACATACACAGATAAAGTAGAAATATAGGGTAGAAGTTAGATTAGTAGATTTATTACATCCAAACACGCAAACAACCAGAAAAACAAACATATAAATTGCATACACTATTTGTAGATCAAAGGCAGATAACTTTGGGGCCAGGGGACATAATAGACAACGAAGAACTAAATTAACAGTGTAATGAAGTCTTACGCGCGGAAGCGAAGGAGGTAAAGCCTGTCGCACACACTCTTGTAGAATGGTTGTTAAATATTATATGGGGGACATGAAGCAATTCATGTGTTGACCCTAAGAAAGTCAACTTTGTATGGGTAGTAAGTTAATTTACTATGTGAGGGCAGGTCTTATAAGACAACGGTCCGGTTCAGACATACCTCTGATAAATATAATATAGCATGTGAGAAGGGGCTCACGCCAACCAGGCAAGTTTGTGGCGATTGCCAGTAGCCAAGTGAGGCTTTACTACATTGTGACAATAGTTGTTAATAGTCTATTGGAAAGCCCAGAGCCAGGTTATCTAGAGTCTTTGACAAAAATTAGAGACACTAATTTTTTGTGTAGAAACCTCCTTGCGTCACAACCAATAAGTGAAAGTTGATGACGCAACACAAGAGGGGCGGGTGTGTGTCAAAGACTCGACCACATCCCCTCCGCCAGGGAGAGCGGTCAATCCTGGAGGGACCAGGAGGAGATGCGGTGCCCGAGGCAAGAGCAGGGGAGAGGAGGGAATAGTGGAAGGTTAGCCACTCCCTCATGATACACGCAGGCGGTGTGCAGAGAGTTAGCACTCTAATCACGATACCACCACACCTCATGAAGCCAGAGCACAGTTGAGTAGACACTCAACAGGCCACGTTTTGCCAGCAGCGTGCGATGTGAGGTAACACGCACGAAGGAGAAGGTCACCCCCGCGTGGTGTGTAACCAGGGGAGAGATGTTCGGGAGACGGGAGACTGGACTTGGGGCGTTCACGTCGTTTAGAATAGCGTTAGGAGTTTTGTGTTCACTAATAGATAGAGTTAGCATAGGGTTAGCAGTTTGTGTTAGATAATTCTGTGGCTGTATATTGTGTATTGCATTAGCGACTGTTTACCGCTTGTAAGCGAGCCAACGGCAATAAAATGGACCATGCATTTTGCCTCCAACACGACTTGCAAGTTGTCTTGTATGGGTGTGTGAGAAGTACCCGATGATGCCTGTCAGTTAAGTTGTTGACAGTACCCAAATCTGCATTCTTTGATTTGCTTGTATAAATACCATCATTAGTAGATTTGAATATTAATTAACAGAAAATGTCGGAGGATGAATACCAATCACATTTCTGGGGCACAAATCAGTACAAAAGTTTGCTAGATTTTTTCAATGATACACGGGCACAAAACAAAGCAGCTTGTAAGATAAACCATGACTTAATACATGATTGGACACAAAAATTTGAAAAGAAAATGCAAGACTACAAAATCCCAAAAGATTATTGGGGTAAATGGTACAGAGGACACTTACCAATAAAACACAAAAAAACTTCAAGAGATCATACCTGATTTGTCAAGGACAGACTATGAATATTATAAAACAAGAATATTAAAACACTATCTAACCTCTTTCGAGACTATAAAAGTAGAGGTACAAAATTTGAAACCAGCCACAGACAAATCATTCACCCAGTATATAAGGGAAATAGAAGAATCTTTCAGAAAACTAACATTGGAAATTAAACATACAGACAACAATCAAGGAGTAATAAATTTCTTGTTAGTGGAAAAATTAAAAGCAACACTCCCAGCCGAATGCAGAAAATATTTAGAAGAACACAACACAGAACCTATCAACAACTTACTAGAAAAATGCCGCGAATATTACAACCAAAGTTTGAACCTGGTTAAGAACACTCAACAGAAGAGTACTGTGAAAGCAACGGCATCTGCAACCACAGATTGTCAAAACAAATCACAGAAAACAAAACCAGCACTGTGCAAACATTGTAGCACTCCACATGCAGAAAATGGAATATGCGATAAAAATCCCACTTATCAAGAATACCTAAATACTATTATAGCACAAAAACTGGGGAAGGTAAACCAAAGGAAATATAGAACAAAATGTCATTTTTGCCTCGCGTATGGCCACAGGCATTTTGAATGTGAAGGAGTAAAAAGAATACAGAAAGCAAAAGCAAATGCAGCCATAAACATTACAACAGACAGTTCAGCAAAGAACTTAGAAAAGTAAACATCGCAGAGACGAAAACAAGACCAAACACTGCAAATTCAGAAGAGACTGAGTTTTACCCAACAGATTTTGTACCATATTTCAATAATGTTGTTAATATCACTCAGCCTCATTCCTTATTTAAAGAGGGCAATACTCAACAAGAAAGTGAGGAAATGAACAAAACCTCAAGACTGTCGTTAGGAAAACTAACGTTCCATGAGGGATACATCAATGACACAGTATGCACATGTGTACGCGACACAGGGTCCTGTCTTATCGGTCTTCGGAAGACCCTAGCTGATCCAAAAGACTACCTAGATGAGTACATCTATTGCAGAACTGTTTCAGGGACAATAGAGAAATATCCTATGGCATTGGCTAATATAAAATCACCTTTCCTATCAGGCAGAGTAACTTGCGCATTATTATACAATCCATGCTGTGATTTATTAATTGGAAATGTATTAAATGTAATAGACCACACAGAGTCCACAACCCAGACATGGCAGAAAGTTAACACTAGAACAAACACTGCCTTAACTACACCACTCATCATACAACAACATGATGAACAGACCAAAGTACCACACCATACCAACTTGATTACCATCTCACAACAAGAAAAAACAAACTGGTGTGTATCATCACAAGAAAAAAGGTGCAGAAAACAAGCATTTCACAAGGGCAAGGAAAGATCACAAATCATCATGGTACATACTATACCTCATGTACTCCCTGTTAACTACACACAGGCCCAAGTGCACACAGTGGATGGTTATACTCGCACTACTCATTGTAAATACAAAACAACTGACTTCACTAACAGTTTTATTCACACATCATCATGACGCAACACAGATGATATTACTCATGACAAACCAGCCAACATTGTTACTTATATCAGTACTGTTGAACCAAAGTTTGTTGTTACCACTGATAAACTCTATGTCAAATCAACTCAGACACATACTTATGCTGAACAATGTAAATCATCAGTCGGTAGAATTACTGACAAAAATCAGCAACAAATTACCCTACATATTTTGGAAAATATACACAAATTGCAGAAAAGCATACAAACATGCACGATTACATTTCAAAACTATACATGGTGTATTATTATTATTTGAACTATTGAATGTATACACACATGTACGAGTGCAGGTTTGGAGATAGCACTCAAAATGATCTCAACATGAAATTTAGAAATCCCCACCCTTTGGAAAATTAATTTTAACCGTAACCCACTTTATATCCGTAGATCGAGTAACTCCAGAGTTGCCTTGTCTGCTGTACGACTCCAGCGCTATGATACTAGCACACTCCATTGTATAGACCAACATAAAAGTTACTTCAACGTGAAAAGTGTCATCGACAGAACAGTAAGACTCAACATGTGATTTCAGGTATCAAACAGTAAGATATACCCATATTGACTTTGTTTCAAACGAGTATCTACAGAATCCACCTTTTGAAATCGACTAACAACGACGACAGCTTCACAAGTACAGACATTCATTTCCGGTGATCAGTTTAATGAACCAGATGCCAACCTACAAACTATGGCAAAGACAGTCACAGACAGACACACCATGGCCACACTCAAAATTAAGGCCACCGAACTTAATTAATTCGTATTTTATACGTGTGAATTCCAGCAATTTTACAGAACGGACTTACAAATTTTCCAAACTTGGTGAAAAGTCTTAATCACTATACAGAAGGAAAGACAATATCATGATATACAGAAGACGTCAATAATCGGTTCAGAAACAAGAAATGCCAAACATTCCAGCACCGCAATGAACATTGAACACGAGTGATTTAATTACGTGTGCATAACTTTCACAGGACAAGAACAGTATCCTATATGTGCATAAAGGCAGCGACGATGAACATTTTAGTGTATAGGTATTAACTGCGTGACATCCAATGTCTAATTTTATTGTTGTAATACTTTGTATTGTTATAATGTGATATGTACATATGAGCGTAAGTTTAATGGCGAATAGAATAACTTGTAATGCTGAGAATCAACGCCTGGCAATCCCAATACGTGAGTGTTACCAAACTTGCCTTCGCGTATGGTGGATAGCCCGACGAATGACGCTTAGCAATAGTGGTACAGAATTAACATCATAAGATGGTAACAAGAAAGAACATACCAATAGGGTGATGCCAACCAAAGAGATTAATAAGAACTCTCCATAACAGTAAACGAGGTGTACCCAAAAAGGGAAACAAGTCAAAGTCTGACATAATATAAGGTAAGGGGGACTATGACATACATGAAGTATATTCGAACCATGACCACAACATTGACATGGCGTGCTCATAAAGAGTCGATTAGGGTGCATTAAATAGAGACGAGGGGGACCACGTCTGAATAGAGAGAAAATTTAAGAATGCTGTAAGAGGAAGTTGTAGCCTTATTCGAGGCGTGAATCAATGGAGAATCCTTAAACCAGCATAGCCACAATAACTATGAGATGATAATGCACAGTGAATCGATTGCGAAACATGAACAGAATGTAATGTCACGGATTGGGGATTGAAGAATATAACGAGGTATGACGAATAGACCCAACCAGAACATTTGCCACACCACGACAAAACCTTGAGGGAAACCTCAGTACTGAAAAAGAGAGAACAATAGTTATGGTTAATCTCGTAAAAGATCAGAGTAAGAAGAGACGCACGCGTACTTATGATCATATAATCCCCTGACAAGGGTAGAAAGATGTACCAAAAGTAACAACAACAGAATGTGTCACATTTCCAAGAGAAAGTGCCACATTGTTTGTGCGGGGGGAGAGTGTCAGGGTCTGATATGTAAGTAATAGTGTAAGTGCCGGTATGTAAGCGAGAGTCAGTGTAAGCATAGCTGAGGTCAAGGGCAGTAAGAGATACCACGGCTTGGCTGACGGAAGGTCAGGCAAGAAGTCCGTGGATAGACCCACGTGATGTGGGAAGGTCAAGGAGGAGAGAGTCAGTGTGTGCGTGACAGCGAATAGAGACGGACGTGTGGAGATCTAGCGAGCGATAGAACGATAGTGTTGTGACGGATAGATGAGATGAACGTTGTGTATTGATATTCGAGGAATGTACTAACTGTGATATGTGCGGGATGATGTGAGACTGTGATTGCGAATGGTCATACGGGCGACAGTGTAAATATCGCCTACGTGAGCAAGTGCTTGACTGCTGGTGTTGAACGATTGTTTGAGCGTGAAGTGCGACCATGTTGTCAGCCTGTAATATATTGTAATAAATGTTGTTCAGGAGAAAGCTCCTGCGAGTTTCCGATTGCATTCATGTGTTATTAGGATATGTGTCGTAGATGTTGTAATCTGCCTGTCCGAGTCCAGTGAGCTAGAAGGAGAAGATAGTTAGGACTCTGACACAAGCACTAATAGCAAAATCAGAAGCTGAATTACAAGACCACATGAATAGTCTAAACGAAATGTGTAGGGAACATAACATGAAAATTAGCACAAGCAAAACAGAGGTAATGACTATAACTAAAGAAGAACAAACAACAACAATTCACCAAAACGAACACCCCTTGAAACAAGTAAAGAGTTTCAAGTACCTAGGAAGTATAATATCATCAAATGGCAAATCAGAAGAGGAGATCGAAAATAGGTGCAATAAGGCAAATCAACTCATTGGACAAATGGCACCAATACTAAAGAACAAACATGTATCAATAACTACTAAGAAAGCACTTTACAACACAATCTTCCTACCAACTCTGTGCTACCAATGCCAAACCTGGACAATGACAGAAAAAGAGAAAAGAAAAATCACAACAACAGAAATGAGGTTCCTGAGAAGAATACTCAATGTATCAAGAAGAGATAAGATCAGAAATGAAGAAATCAGGATTAAAGTGGGGGTTAAAGCAGCACTAGATTTTATTAGAAAGCAGCAAGTCAAATGGTTTTGCCCTGCAAGTAGTTTACCAGTATACAGCATGCCACAACAAGCAATGATGTACAGACCAGATGGAAACAGAGGAAGAGGCCGACCACGTAAACGTTGGACGGAGGGAATAGCAGAATCCATGGGCATGTCGATATATGAAGCCCATAATCGGGCACTCTCACGAAGTTTATACTTCACCTCTACACCGCAAGGTACAAGAGGAACATGATGAGATGAGATAAGACGTTTTAATAGGCATTCATAGAAGGCATGTGTGAAACCAGATGTGCCTACATCTTTCAATGGTTTTATTGCCTAGAGCAGGGGTCACCAAACTTGTTTCACGGCGGGCCGGATACTCATTCTGTACAATACTTGCGCCGGTCTACGTGGCAAAGGTTTTACGGATGCGGTTCGTAATCCCGTATACCCGCGTTCGAAACACAGCTGCGAATGATTTGGGAGCAGACAGCGTTGCGCTAGTTTTTTACGCTGTGGTAAGGGTGCCGGTAGTTCAGAAAGCAACGGTAAACTACTGAACGTAAACTTGCCAAGACATCAACAACAGCAAAAAATGTTGGTGTTGACTGCAAAAGTCCTGTAAAGGATATGAAACTAACTTTAACAATACTTGCAAGCCAGAACGAAAGCTCTGGGGAAAACAACGAAAAACTAAATTAATCGTGGGCGAGTGGCGTGCAACGCACACAAAAACGACAGCCAACATAATTATTTACTAGAAAAAGTTATCAAAGGAGACGACATTAGCAAAAAGATAGTTACATCAGACCTAGTGTGCACATATCCGAATCTCACTAACTAAGCAGCGAAAAAGATTAGTGAGAAACTGATATTTGGCTTCCAAGATATCATCAATGTTTGGTTTGGAACTGCTCCATCCAGCAAGAGAATTGCTTTCAAATGTTCATCAGTCAATCTCGTTCGATGTGTTGACTTCACATACTTCAATTTTGAAAATGTTTGCTCACAGACATAAGTTGTTCCAAACACTGATGCCATACCAGTGGTAAATTTCTTCAGTTTCGGAAACACAACATCAGGGAAGCAGCGGTAAAATTCAACAAGTTTTCCTTCTCCTTGCTTCTCTTTCAACTAGTCATTTGCTTGCAAATCAATGAGCTCCAACTGTAGTTCAACTGACACGTCATCATGGTTGCAATCAAACTGACTCTGGAATAGAAGAATATCGCTTTCAATTCTGTCAAAGTCTGAAAGATCTCTCCATAAAATGCTTCTTCAATTCACGAATATTTTCCCCCCCGGAAAATCGAGGTTGACATCTTCTGCGATTGTAGCACAAAACTCTTTGAAACAATGAAAATGAGAAAAGTTTTCTCCCTCCAGCTGTGCTTCAAACAATGACAGCTTTCTTCGAAATCCTATGATGATTCTGTAGAGTTCACAGACGAGGTTATCTTTTCCATGAGTTTCAAATTTAGTTCATTCATGTGCGATGTGATGTCGACGAAATATGATAACTTTGACAGCCAGGTAGGATTTTACCGCTGTGGGTCAGCTCTATCTTTTTCAGTGAGGAAAACATCTATTTCATTTCGGAGCTTGTAAAAACGAAACAGGACTTTATCGCAGTTGAGCCACCTCGCTGGTAAGGCAAGTCGCAGAATTCAGAATCAATTTCTTCCAGAAAAGTATGGAACTGACGGTGATTGGGTGCATGTTCCCAAATGAAGTTCACGGCAAAAATGACTGATTTCAGTATACAAGAAATATCTAGGGCTTTCCCACAGAGTGCTTCCTGATGTATGATGCAGTGTGTGAACAGAGCGCCTGGAATTTACAAATCTTCAAACTCACTCCTGATCTGCCCCGCCAGGCCCTTCCTAACTCCAGTCATGTTGTTTCCTCCATCAACTGTAAAATCTCTAAACTGATTAAACTGAAGGTATAGTCTTGCAAAACGTTTTGCACTTCCAAGAAAATGTCTTTTCCACTTGTTGTTTCATGCATGCTGCAAACGGATGCCGACTCTTCCGTCATTTGAAAGTCAAAATTGACACAACGAATGAACATGAGAAGTTGTGACGTACTCGAGAAATCAGTAGACTCATCCAGCGCCAGAGAATAACACAAGTTCCTAGTTTTCTTGGGTATCTGTAACACTATGTTCTCTCCATGGTCTTCTGTTCTTCGCACAACTGAACTTGCCGATAGGTTGATAGTTCCAAACAAATCGGCTTTCTCAGGACACAAGTCATTTGCTGATTCCATCATACACTCTTTGACGAAGTTGCCATTAGTGAACGGTTTTCCTCGTTCTGCCATCTTATGTACTAATTTGTAACTTGTACGAGTGACAGATTCATTTTCAGAAAACTTTCTCGTGAAGAGATTTCTTTGTGTTTCTAAACCACGTTTCATGGACTCATAATTCTCAGAGCGTAACTTTCCAGAAAACTTTGAATATGTTGATGGGTGTGAAACAGAGGTAAAAACATGATGTTTTATTTCGCAGTGACGCCGAAGAATGTACTCTTTCAAAACGGCAACACTTTCGCTGCACATTACGCATCTGGTTTTGTGGTCCTTTGTTTCCACAGAGAAGTACTTTACTCCTCATTCTTCACTGAAAACGCGACACTCGGTGTCTACTTTTTTTTTCTTAGTAGCCATATGGAAGGGTTAAGTACACGGAATCTGAAAATGAAAAAGACATTGAATTAGAAACATTAAAATCCTATTGAAACATAAGTAAAGCAGAGGACTAGGGGTCACTGGTGAAGCTCTCACCAAAAGTACATATAAAGTTTATAGGTACCTTTGGTAAAAGAGGCCTTAGGTTCGTTCCGGAATATGATCAGCATTGCCAGTTGTGGGTTGTGCCCAATCTTTAAATCTCAAATCTCGAAACAACCAAATAAATCAATAGAATATTTCTCATAATAAGGTTTGCAAAATATATAAAAAGGGCCAGCCTAAATAAACAGCCCAGAGCAGAGTTTTTAAACCGGGGCTCCGTGAGTGGCAGCCAGGGGTTCCGCCGAAGCAGACCGAAATTGCCTAAATGCAACATTTCTGCCCATCTGGTTTATTACAAAAAGTAGGACAGACACCTGGATCATCGCACAGAGTTCCTTGAGCAACGTAAACATTTGCTTACTTAAGGATCTGCTCCAGCAGAAAGGTTGAAAAACACTAGCCTAGAGACCAGGTCGATTAACACCTTGACCGGGGAATTCTGAGCTGAGGATAATATTTTCGTAATAACACGAGGCTTTTATTGCATTTTTATGCTATGTTTGCTACTTTATTGCCTCTATTCACATTTGTAGTTCACTAAACTATTACTGTCAAACAAAGAAATCCTTGTTACATACCTAGAAAATGGATGACTGGCAAAAAGTACATATTTCTGGACTGGAGCATCGGACCTGTGTTGACAGCCGACGTATCTGAAGGAGGGAAAGATGTGTGTGCGTGCGTGTGTGTATATGTGTGTGTGTGTGTGTGTGTGTGTGTGGTCATGGAAACCTTGGTAACGTCAGAGCGTAGGCGGCGCTACCACGAGCCGGGGAGGGACTTGGGATGGCACGAAATAAGCAAACATTACAATAAACAAGACAATATAGATACAATATTTTATAATTGAAAATAGAAAATTTAAGACACATAGCAGCCAGGAGGTCATTTAAATTTTATCACGTCTTGTGTTCCATACGTTATATCAAGCTAGTTCGAGTACCGTCGTCGGGTCGGATGAAATGACGTCGCGGACCGGATTCGGCCCACGGGCCGTGGTTTGGTGACCCCTGGCCTACAGCAATGTGTGTAATGTGTATGTAATATACAAGAAAATGGGAATATTCTTCAACAAGTGAATAGGTACAATTATCTCGGAACAGTAATAACATCTGATGGGAGATGCCTTGAAGAGATTAGAACAAGAATTGCCATGTCTAAGGTAGCCTTTAGCAAGATGAAAAACATACTGATCAATAAAAAGATGTCAATTGAAACGAGAAAAAGAGTGTTGAGATGCTACATAGAACCTGTACTTTTATATGGATGTGAAGCGTGGACAATGAGCAGTCAGGCTGAAAAACATCTGATGGCTGTGGAGATGTGGTTTCTGAGGAAAATGCAAAGAATACCATGGACAGCCAGAAAGACCAATGAACAAGTCCTTCAAGAAACAAATGAAGATCGTAAATTGATTAGAGAAATTAGACGTAGACAGTCAAAATCTTTTGGGCATGTTATGAGAAGAAATGGATTGGAGAACTTGGTGACAACTGGTAAGATCGAGGGGAATAGACCAAGGGGAAGACCTAGAAGCAAGTACCTGGATGGCTTGGCCTTGTGGCATGGTCGAGACAGAAACACGGAGCTGATCCACGACTCTGGTGATCGAGTGAGATGGCAGAACATGATCGCCCACGCTTACCGGCATGGCACATGATGGATGGATGGATGGCCTACAGCAGTGGTTATCAACCGGAGGGGGATTTTAGGGTTTCCGGAGGCGGGGGGGGGGGGGGGGGGGGTGAAGATTATTTCAAGATCGCGTTAATACAAGAACCGAATACTTGATATTGATTTTCCCTTCATACTTTACCGTTCTGTACGTCTCACACTTCTAAAATTCATTTTATAAAATAAGTAGTCCCACAAATCACGTTTTATGTGGACGTCTAGACTTGTTTTGGTATGTGCTTCCATTATTACGTATAGCCTACTGTGTAGGGGCCGGAGCGGGAGGGGGGATTTTAGGTAGGAAATACGGGGGGGGGGAGGGAGGATGACGTTCTGAAAATATGGTGAAGGGGGTACGGGCCAAAAAAGGTTGAGAACCACTGGCCTAGAGTGTCCTATAGCCTTTGCTTCTTTTCTTTACTTCTGTGAGTGCTCATCAATACCTGTCCTCTTGCCAGTTTAATATAGTGTAATAGAAGAATTGTGGCACTAGGAAGAAGCACGGTTCAGCCAGCACAACCTCATTTGAAGGTGACAGGTTGAATGGATTCCCTGTAAATACAGCTTTATAAAACACACAAAGTAATGCAGCTTTACAGAACAAAGTTACGGAAAATTGGGTTTGTAAAGCTGCAATACTTTGGGTTATTTTATATTGTTTACATTTTCAGAGCTAAACCGCAGTTCAACTAATTTTATTTATACGTCAACTATCTTTTAATCTTTTATTTTGTTCTGTTGTCTAGTTAATCCTCTTATCTCGACTTCTTTTTTCTACTTCTATGAGCAGCAATCACAAATAAATAAATCACAAATACTGAAGTATTGGAAAGATCAGGTTGTGTGACGGTGTATTTCATGCTCAGTCTTCGTAGACTTAGATGGATGGGACATCTTAGGAGGATGGATGATGGTAGAATACCAAAGGACATCTTTTTTGGTAAATTACAGACGGGTAGGAGATCTCAGGGTCGGCCTCTACTACGATACAAAGATGTGTGTAAGCGGGACATGATTGATACAGGCATAGATAATGCACATTGGGAGCAAGTCGCAGCTGAACTTGTTGCATGGAGGGCAACTATCAGAAATGGAATAAAGACAAAGGAGAAAATTATTGCAGATAAAGCACACATAGAGCGTGAGAGACGTAAGATGGTGCAAAATGGTGGAAGTGACCATGTTTTCACATGTACCTACTGTGGGCAAACAGCAAGAATTGGCCTTACCAGCCACACTCGCCACTGCCATGGATCGTAGTTATTAAGCCTTTTTGAAGCACAATGTACCAAACTATCGTCTGTCAAGACGGAAAGGTGCCAATGAATGAGCAGCAATCAATACTTGTTAATTTATTGTCTTGGTGGCCTCAATGTTTCCCGAATTGATACTCCTGTGTATGTCTTTTATCTAAGTGACATGATGGTGATGATTAGGTTGATAGTATCAATGTGGCTATGTTGTATCAATACCTGTATCAGTTTTATACAGGTGTTGATACAACATATTAACATAACATAGCCACATTTAGCAGGTTGTGTAAAACATTTAGCAACAAACATCAGAGCCAACCATGGCAGACTACGTGAATACGATGGTGTGTATGTTTTGTGAATTTGTTTGTAAATATTTGTTTGAAACAAGATAACTGCTAAATTGTTTTGTGTTAGTTTACACCTGGTTGATAATAGAGTTCAACAGATCATAGAACGACGCGAATGGCTGTCTGAATACATCCTACGTACTATCACGAGAAACAGGTGATACCGGGAGAAAGGGCTGACATCGATGGCAACCCATCGATCCAAGTTGCGAATAAACGAAGTCTCTATTCGGATTCGCAACCAAGAGTAGATACAAACAAGCTGTGGGAAATCATTCATAACCACTTCACTACAGACCCGGCGACTATTCATGTTTGTTTCAGAAGGTACAGTTAGTTGGATGTCTTTTACAGGACATCACAATCAACCATGGCATTTATTCCAGAAGTTGGTGTTGTTGCCACTTATGCCATTAGGCGTCGTGGAGAGGGTTAATTGAAGCTCCAGTGCCTGTGACTAGCGCCTTTCCTCCAGTTTCCTACCGGTTTACCAGATAAATAATGACTATCAGTTACCAGTATGTTAGCTAATGTTGTCAAAATGCCGAATAACTGTCTTTGTACATAGTTATCTTGTCGCTTTCACTTAATAAATTTCTGAAAAATAAAAAAAAAAATAAAAAATTCGCTGGCGGGGTATCGAACCACGGTTACAAGCGAAGATACTCACCGCTATGTTACTGGGGCCACGGTGAAAGCTTAACACAAATGTATAAAATAGTCAAACCCATGTCACGATGACGTCACGTATGTCACGTGACTAGCCTTTGGTTGTGAATAGAGACTTCGTTTATTCGCAACTTGGTTGGTTTTGGAATCGAAGTGTCTATTCGCAACTTGGTTGCGAATAGACACTTCGATTCCAAAATGAACAAGTTTAACAAATTAATTGCCATTGGATGTTTTATCGTCTTAAGCGACTTCCCGTGTCTGTCATGGGCTTATATATCACTGAAATGTTGTCTCAATTAAAATATCAATAGTAGTTTTCCCTAAGTAACCTGCTTTAATTTGATATAATGATATATATTATAATTAACTGATTCACTGCCAAACAAAAAAGTGGGTTTGGAAATAATAATAATAATGTTAGATTCTGTAAAAGAAAATTTTAAGACAGGGGTGACAATTATTAAAAATGTCCACTTACCAAGGCACTACTCCTAAATCTTTAATGATAATCCAATTAAATTTACTGAATAATGATAAATACACCACTTTTCTTCACCAATATCACAAGAACTGCTCCTCAACACCATCAAAACACAAGTAAAACATATTTTGAAGCACATCATTTTCACACAAACTGGGAAAAGTCAGGCAGACCACACGGCAGATTTGTACTCATTACAATATATACACTATTTTCTGTTTAGTTATAAGTATTATACTTTTTAATTTAATTATTTAAATACTTCTCAGCTTATTTGTGATAGGCAAAGCAAACTTAGGGGCATGAGTGTGGCCCATTAGAGCAAGCATAATTTGACATGTGCCATCATATGATGACAAACCGTCACTGATAGTAGTGAAAGGTTTCTTTTCCATAATGCTAAATAATTTAACTGAATAATCACAATACTGCACATGGTATCAGTTTTAGAATCTTTCACAAATTTCTTTAAATCAGAATAACTATAATCTAAAATTGTTTAAAACGATAATATGGCATAAATCGACAAGTTAAGAACCAATAGGGTGCTGCCATTTCTAAAATAATAAATACCAAATCACGTTCACAGTCGATTTGTATTACACAAATCTTAATATGTGTATCTTGTCTGATAAATTTCAAAGGGCATATCTTTTCTATGTGTAAATTTTCATTTACCGGGCACTAACAATTGCGGAAAATAAGATAAATGAAACAAATAACGCACTGTCAATACTAAGCCGACCTATCGGCTCATGGCAGTCCAGAGTAGTTCCATTGAGCTGACCTATCAGCTTGTGGCAGGGAATCAGCTAATACAACATGTTTGCTACCATATTAACAACTGTTAGGTCTTAACTGTGACACCCCCCCCCCCCCCCCCCCATTTTCTATCCATTTTTGTTTGGTCTAAATCTACTTTTTGTTTGGTACTTATCTGTTAAGATAGGAATGTTGAATGTCAAAACACTAGCTAAGATAGGAATGTTGAATGTCAGAACACTAGTTAAGATAGGAATGTTGAATGTCAGAACACTAGCTAAGATAGGAATGTTGAATGTCAGAACACTAGCTAAGATAGGAATGTTGAATGTCAGAACACTAGCTAAGATAGGAATGTTGAATGTCAGAACACTAGCTAAGATAGGAATGTTGAATGTCAGAACACTAGCTAAGATAGGAATGTTGAATGTCAGAACACTAGCTAAGATAGGAATGTTGAATGTCAGAACACTAGCTAATATATGAATGTTGAATGTCAGAACACTAGCTAAAATATGAATGTTGAATGTCAGAACACTAGCTATGATAGGAAAGTTAGATACTGTAATAAAATTAATTAAAAGTAATATTCATGGAATGAGGGAAATGTGATGGTTTGTCAACATAAAAATGTATGAACACAACTGTTATTTATCACTGCCATTTACTGCCAATATACTATCTTGCGGTGTATGGCAGGGGTCTTTGAGCCTGAGGAATTAAGGCCACCTGGCTAGTGCAGTCACCGCAAACTGTGCAGGTTAGGATTGTCTTTTTGCCCCCGACAGAAAAATAATCTACAAACACAATGTTAATTTATTTATTATTATTATATTGTTATTTGAAATTTCCGTGCGGATAACAGATGCTCCACATTCTACCAATACCTCTGGCTGTGTGTTTTAATTGTTTCAGCTTAAGTATTATTAATTTATTCACTTCATAAGGCTCAATAGTATGCACCTGACGAGATGCAGTGAAATATGCCAGGCAGAAAATCAAAAAACATATTGTGTGTGGCTTCTGTGTTTGAACAAAATAAATTTCCAGGACGTGATAAGCACGAAGAAGGAGTAGGATTATTGTTTGATGAAGTAACAGTCAAACCATTGAAGGATATTGGAATTCATCAGATAAGGCCTTTATCACAAGGTCATCTCCAGCGAATGATAGAAGAAGAACAAGGTCATCAATTTAAAGCATAAAGACAAACAAGTTTATACAAAACAAAGTATTCCTGTAGTAAATTTAAACACAGATGTCATAAACAAAATGTTGCACGATTTCTTGCCTGGCAAAGTTACCCAACGAGACGTAGCAAAATATGGCTGGCAATAAATTTTGCAATATTTTGTTTATGTCGTATGTGTTTAAATTATATACAAATATTATACTGGTTTTGCACTAACAACGCAAAGTAGTAAAGAAGAAATAAAGATTTTATGGTGAAATAAAAATGTCGACCTCGTAAATTAAATCATAAGAAATCAAAATAATTGTTGAGGATTTCAATGCAAAAGCAGAAAATAAAAAAAATGGAAGATGTTGTTGGTGACCTTTAGCCAGTTGATCTTCTTGCTTTTAAGCAAACCCATTGTTTTAATCTCACTAATAACTTTGTGTGTCTGTGACATTTGTGTCTCTGTGACATATGTGTGTCTGTGACATTTGTGTCTCTGTGACATTTGTGTCTCTGTGACATTTGTGTCTCTGTGACATATGTGTGTCTGTGACATTTGTGTCTCCGTGACATTTGTGAAACATTGGTTTCTCTTCCAGGCTGGAGGAGCTCACTAATGACTTTGTGTCTCTGTGACATTTTTGAAACATTGGTTTCTCCTCTAGGCTGAAGGAAGTGCGGAAGTCAAGTTTCCTCTGTCAGCTGACTTGATAAAACAAGAAGCAGAATGTGACGTAAGCATACAATATTTTACACTAAATTTCTCTTCAGCAGCTACAGAGTTTAGCCAACATCCGTTCAGCTTTTGGTTCGATTCCTGGAAAAGGTTCTCTGTAACCACTCTCCACTGTATGAGCACATTGTTGGTAATGTCCTTGATTCACTACCCTTTGGGTGCTGATTTCAGGCAAGGCAACAAGAAAATGGTTAGTAGTATCTCAACTTCTGATGCTGTTTTCTGTACACTGTACCTTAAAGGACCATTTGCCATGCCTTGATGCCACATATGGCTCTGTGCTAAGAGGTGAAAGAAGTGCCTGGGGGTTTGTGATGAAGGTTGGTGGACAGTGTTTTGTGCAGGAGAGTCTGGTATATGATACCACAACATCTAGACTGAGAATGGAGGTGAAAGCAGTCACCGCAGCATTCCGCTGGCTGGAGGACAAATGTAACGAACTCACAAAGTATGATGTGAAAGGTGAAGACAGGCATGCTTTGGACAGAATGGCAGGCTTCAATTCAACAATCAAATATAAAGTTCATCTGTTGGATTTTTTCGCCAGGACATGCTGGTGTGGTGGGAATTGAGTCTGACTTGCACGGAGGGGTATTGGTGTGTGATAAGTCAGATGTCCCAAGGCTCTTTGGGATCATGTATACAGTGCAGAAGAACAGATAAATCATCATTGCCTGCAGAGAATTGTGCTGCAGGGAGTGACCAGAGGATCTGACCGACACTCAGGACTCCGATGAAAGGCCAGACAGACACATAATCAGATTGTTACTGATACAATTAGTATTGGGGCTCTTCACTGGCTGTTGAAAATAAGGATGGAGCACATATGGGAATGTTGCGACTGCTGTGATATCAGTTCCTGGACTCAAATCAATTCCATGCCTTGAGGCATAGTGAATACATGGAGCTAGCTCCACATTTTTATTTAAAACATCAGTTCTAGTTGGGTGATGAGATCAATGACACAATGGATGTCTTTACTTGCCATGACATTACGTGGTACACACTTGAAACTGGGTTGACCTGGAGTTAATTAAACAAATGTGAAAATACGCACATGCACTCACAGGTTTTATTGTTTATGGCGGTAAAGTGCAGTATGTGTATCATCATTGCCACTAACATGACATTTATGGAAACACTTGTGGCTTTCAAACCCCTGTGATACTTTCCTGTAGTCTCACCTTATGCATTCTTGAGCAAGTTTAATTTCTCTGAGAGTGACTTCTCAAAGCATACATTTATCATTTGGTCATTGCGCAGTCAAGGACATATTCAACTCTGATGATGCTATGTACATAAGACAGACACTATCATCTTATAAAATTGATTTCTAAGACAGAATCAAGTATTCAGACTGAAGTTTATTATTTCAGGAATTATTAGAAGCTGCCTTACATCAGTTCAGAAATAGGTCAATAGACAAACATTATATATGTCATACACTTGCGTCTGCAGTTGACAACTTTTCTTTATTTATCACCATTTCATCTGTCACTTAGAAGCGGAGAAGAGACAGTCAGAGACAGTTCTGGGCTGATAACATTGAAGAGTGAACAGGATGTAGTATTGCCACTCTTGGACATGTTGTTGGGGGCAGGACCGGTGGAGGACTATGATTACTGATCTTCCCCGCGACCCACATTTGGCGTGACAGAATGCAATGATGATGGTGATGAATGTGATATTTTCAGTATGTGTTATTATAACAATGGTTCTGAAACATGAACTGTGGATAAAGATGGTGAAACATGAACTGTGGATAAAGATGGTGAAACGTGTTAGGAGGCATTGCAGACATGGTGTTATTGAAGACAAATGGAAACTAGTTTAATTGAGAATATGTATGAGCATAAAATTACATGTAAACACAAAGTGACTGCTGTGTTTTTGGGTCTAGCTTCAGTTTAACACAGAAGTAAACATACAGCTGATCTCCGTAGCGATGGCATTGCGGACGCGATTCGTAATACCGATTACCTGCATTCGAAACATAGCCATGACCAATTTGGCAAAAGACCATGTCGTGTTGGTTTTAACATGCTGGTATGGGAGCCGGTCGTTCAGAAAGTAATGGCAAACTACTGAACGTAAAACTTGTCAAGACATCAACAAGGACAGTAAAATGCTGGTGTTGACTGCAACGTCCTGTAAAGGATATGCAACTTCAAAAACAAAATATATGGCTAAGCATGCTTTAGTGTTTAAGTCACAATTGTATCCTTTTATGATTACGGAAATCATGCCCACAATAAGGTGAGTACAAATAGTTTATGCTGCAGTGTCCTGGCAGGAGAAGTCAAAGAATGTTTTGATATAATATAATGGATGTCAGTATGGCCGAATGGATAAGAATGCTAATTCCTAACCATCCGGTGTGCTGATGCCGAGGTAGTGGGTTCAATGTTGACGTCTCGTCCTTGACATGGGGACGTAAATTACAAGTACTTCTGAAGTAGGAGTAGGCTCACCTGATGGTGAGGAATACTGGTAATAAGGAAAGCAAACCCACACGCAAAAATCAGTCCAGTGCACTAGAAGTGGTATTATGTTTATGGGCTACGCTTGAATTGAAAGGGAGCGAACAAAAAACATTTTATAAAACAATTATTATTATTATTAATAATATAGTTACTTAAATGGCAGTCCCACAACAAATACTGGGAAGTATTGGACTTTCACATATTATAGGCCATGGTATAATCAGGTGTCTCCGTGGCCAAAGGCTTGCGAACGCGGTTCGCGAGCCGGGTACCAGGCGTTCGAAGCTCAGCTGCGACCAATTTGTGCAGCAGACCGTGTCGAGTTGTGTTATAATGTGCTGGTATGGGAGCTGGTCATTCAGAAAGCAATAGCAAACTACTGAATGTAACACTTGCCTAGTACATCAACAGCAGCTGAAAAATGCTGGTGTTGACTGCAACGTCCCGTAAGGGATACTCAACAAATGTCATGTCATAATCAGGTGAGTTGCCCAGTTCACTTCCTTGCCTAGGTTGACCCCAGAGCTCTGCAAGCAGGAAACAAATCCTGACTGCTGGAGACTGAGTCCAGAACACTGCTCTGGCATGTTTTGCATTAATTACTATGCCACACTGAAATCTTTATATATGAAGCCTTTAAACAGGTACTCTCCCGCTGTTTATGCTTCACCTCGACACCACAAGGTACAAGAGAAACAAGATGAGATGGGGCTATGCCACCATGGCTGTATATCTTAGTCATGACAGTTTTAATGATAATAATAATCGTTATTATGGATGTTGTCGTTACAGATGCTGGCTGGTATTACTGACACTGACAGTGTACACATTAAAATCAGTGATTGTTTCAGCATGAGTGTGACAGGAGGACAGACAATATCAGAGTCTGGAGTCTGTGGAGAGGAGGAAGAAAAATATTCAGTAAATAATGAGTGCAAAGGTCAGTATGGATGTGTGGAAGGAAAGGGTACAAACAGTGCAATATATACGAGGGCGAGTCAATAAGTAAGTCACACAGTTTTGTGGGATGGCAGGTAAATGTAGTTCGTGTTTTCTACCGGTGACATTAGGTGACAGCAACATCGAACTTTATATTCCCGTTGGTCAGGTGGCGCTAGGTGTCTCATGCGCAGCGCATAAACAAAATGGCGACTGTACTTAGAGAGTGTACAACCAAAGAGCAACGTGCTGCTGTGCTTTTTTTTTGGGGGGCAAAAGGACCGCCTGCAAAGGACATTCATAAGGAAATGCTTGCTGTTTATGCTGACAAATATTTGTCCCGTAAAGCGGTGCACAGCTGGGTACAAAAACTTTCTCAAGGACGCTCTAAAATTGTTGATGAAATTTATCTGGTCATCCTGTTGAGACTGCAACAGAAGCATCCGTGCGGCGGGTGGAGGAGATGATTAGAGGTGACAGGCAAGTAACGATAGACTATGTAGCATCTGCAGTATGGTGCTCACATGGTTCAGCATACAGCATAATGCATGATCGATTGACATTTCGCTAATGATGCCGAAGTTGAATGTGAAGTGAAAACGTGGTTTAGAAAACAGAGCACGCAGTTATATGCAGCTGGTTTGGGAGGACTGATAAAACGATGGGGTAAGTGCATCAATGTTGGTGGAAATTATGTTGAGAAATAAAGGGACAATGTATGTATAAAACTAAACTAATTTCAAATTATCATATTTAGTTATTTTTCTACATCCATTTGTGACTTACTTATTGACTTCCCCTCGTACATTATGAACACTAATAGAAAGATCAATAAAGACACAGAAAGACACATATTGTGCTTCATAAATTATACCAAGGCATTTGATTTAGTAAAACATGATGAACTAATTAAAATGTTGAAAGATATCCACATTGATGGGAAAGATCTCAAAATAATAAAAAAATATATACTGGAACCAATTAGCAGCAATTAAAATGGGAAATAAAAAAGGACAATTGTGAAAAACTAAAGCTATGAGTACGACAGGGATATGTTTTGACACCGGATCTCTTCTCCCTCTATAGCAAAGTAATAATGGGTGAGATCAAAGAGAAGTCGGGCCTGCTTGCTTGCTTGCTTGCTTGTGTTCATTGGCTTGAGCTCCAATACGAAGACCTGTATGTCGGATGAAGGCATCCTGTTGTCCAACATCAGTGTGATGTCATACAGGACCTGAGGTTTGCGTGAGTATCCGTTGTCCCATGTCAGGCTTATTGGTGTGCAGACTGGTGGTTCCTCGCCGTACAGGCAGACACTCTCCGACTTCGGAGGAGAGGTCGGGAATAATAATCAGAGGTTATAATATAAACAATATATGCGATGCAGATGGCACAGTATTGGTGGCGAATAATGGAAAAGATCTACAACAGTTGTCGGACATTGAAGAAATGGAGAGTGCAAAGAAAGGACTCTCTTTGAATATCAAGAAAACTGTAACTATGGTGATATCAAAGAAACGTGACACCAAAATGTGAAATGGAAATATGAGAGATAATTCTTAACCAAGTGAATAATTTTAAATATCTAGGGGTATTCATAACATCAGACGGAAGGTGCACAGCAGAGATTAAGAGCAGAGTAGGGCAAGCAAAAGCTGCATTTCAGAAAATGAAAAGTATCTTATGCAATAAGTCACTATCATTGAATGTGAGAAAGAGAGTGCTGAAATGCTATGTAGAACAAATCGTGGAATGTAAATGAACAAAACAGAGATGTAGTTCCTGAGATGAATGTTGCGAATTATTTGACTGCCAGAGTAACTAACAACGACTGCCTGAGACAGGCTAATGAAACTAGAACATTATATACAACAATAAGAAAGAGAAAAACAGCTTTCTCTGGTCGTGTGATGAGAAGCGAGGCATTGGAGAACATTGTGAAAACTGGAAAGATCAAGGGGAAGAGAGGCAGAGGCAGACCAAGAGAAATGATGCTGCATGGACTGAGATGGTGGCATGGAGGAATATCAACGGCAGAGTTGTTTCAGAACACCAAAGACCGAGATCTGTGGAGAGTCATGAACGCCTACACCAGCTGGCATGGCACTTGATAATGATGATGATATTGAACTATGCTTTCTCTTTCTGTTTCACATTGACATAATGCATTCATATTGAACTATGCTTTCACTGTCCATCTGTTTCCTTTTGAAGTTGTACATGAATACTGATTTATGCTTTCACTTTCTGTCAGTTTCTTGTTGAATACAAACATATTGAAGTATGCCTTTACTTTCCTTCTGTTTCATATGGGAATGAAACGTACATAGTCAACCATGTCTTCACTGTCTATCTGTTTCCTGTTGAAATGAAACATACATAGTGAACTGTGCCTTCAATTTCCATCTGTTTCCTATGGTCGTCCAACTTGTGACTGTTTCAGCCTTAATCAATATGCCAAGTGTGATGCTCTTCTCCCTGAATCCCAGCCACCCCGTCTCACAAGAGACGCAGTGGAGGAAACATCAGTACAAGTGATTGTTTCACCTGGTTCACATTGTGACAAACAGTTGTTTCATCTGGTTAACATTGTGACAAACAGTCGTCTCACCAGGTTCATATTGTGACAGACAGTTGCTTCACCTGTTCACACTGTGACAAATATTTGTTTCATAGGTTCCCATTGTGATAGATAATCATTTCTTCTGTTTCATATTGTGACAGATGGTTGTTTCTTCTGGTTAACATTGTGGCAAACAGTTGTTTCACCTGGTAAACATTGTGACAAACATTTGTTTTTTTCTTGTTAACATTGTGGCAAACAGTTGTTTCACCTGATTAACATTGTGACACACAGTTGTTTCAGCTGGTTCATATTGTGACAGATGGCTGTTTCTTCTGGTTAACATTATGACAGACAGTTGTTTCACCTGGTTCACATTCTGACAATCATTTGTTTATCCTGGTTCACATTGTGACAATTATTTGTTTATCCTGGTTCACATTGCAATGAACAGTTGTTTCACCAGGTTCACTTTGTAATAGATAGTTATTTCTCCTGGTTAATATTGTGACAAATAGTTGTTTCACCTGGTTCACATTGTGACAAACAGTTGTTTCACCTGGTTAACATTGTGGCAAACAGTTGCAGTTATTTCACATGGTTAACATTGTGACAAACAGTTGTTTCACCTGGTTAACATTGTAACAAGCAGTTGTTTATCGTGATTCACATTGTGACAGATAGTCATTTCTCCAGGTTAATATTGTGACAGATAGTCATTTCTCCTGGTTCATATTGTGACAGATAGTTGTTTCACCTGATTGACATTGTGACACAGACATCCTAGACAGATCTATCTATTATTAAGTTACAGTTGTTGCTCCAAGTATGTATTCAGCATCTTGGTTAATGCTTCTAATAGATGGCCAGGATTTCTGGAAAGAGTGTTCCAGATTATACCATTCTAAGTAGGTCAGTATGACCGCTTGGATAAGAACATATGTTGTTAAACATCCGGTGTGCTGATGCCGAGGTAAGGGGTTCAACCCCTACGCTGAGTTCAAAGTGAGCGAGTGAACAAAAAAACAGAGGAAAAAAAAAAATACCGTTCTAAGATTCTTAAGTAAATGTGTGGTCAGAGATTTTGACCTTCTGTGCCTTTTACTGGTGTCCATGATTAGAGAAATATTTGAGAGTTTTTATGCCTCGGTTACCTCTTATGATATTCTCATCTGTCTGGAATGAGTAAACTCCTGTATAAAAATGATCTCTTTCAGTTCGAAGCAATGAGTGATGTGTGATAGGCTGTTGTCTGTGAATGATGTGTAACAGGCTGTTGTCTGTGAATGATGTGTGATAGGCTGTTGTCTGTGAATGATGTGTGACAGACTGTTGTCTGTGAATGATGTGTGATAGACTGTTGCCTGTGAATGATGTGTGACAGGCTGTTGTCTGTGAATGATGTGGGACAGGCTGTTGTCTGTGAATGATGTGTGATAGGCTGTTGTCTGTGAATGATGTGTGACAGGCTGTTGTCTGTGAATGATGTGTGACAGGCTGTTGTCTGTGAATGATGTGTGACAGGCTGTTGTCTGTGAATGATGTGTGACAGGCTGTTGTCTATGAATGATGTGTGATAGACTGTTGTCTGTGAATGATGTGTGATAGGCTGTTGTCTGTGAATGATGTGTGATAGGCTGTTGTCTGTGAATGTGTGACAGGCTGTTGTCTGTGAATGATGTGTGATAGGCTGTTGTCTGTGAATGATGTGTGACAGGCTGTTGTCTGTGAATGATGTGTGATAGACTGTTGTCTGTGAATTATGTGTGATAGGCTGTTGTCTGTGAATGATGTGTGACAGGCTGTCTGTGAATGATGTGTGACAGACTGTTGTCTGTGAATGATGTGTGATAGGCTGTTGTCTGTGAATGATGTGTGACAGGCTGTCTGCGAATGATGTGTGATAGGCTGTTGTCTGTGAATGATGTGTGACAGGCTGTTGTCTGTGAATGATGTGTGATAGGCTGTTGTCTGTGAATGATGTGTGATAGGCTGTTGTCTGTGAATGATGTGTGACAGGCTGTTGTCTGTGAATGATGTGTGACAGGCTGTTGTCTGTGAATGATGTGTGATAGGCTGTTGTCTGTGAATGATGTGTGATAGGCTGTTGTCTGTGAATGATGTGTGACAGGCTGTTGTCTGTGAATGTGTGATAGGCTGTTGTCTGTGAATGATGTGTGATAGGCTGTTGTCTGTGAATGATGTGTGACAGGCTGTCTGTGAATGATGTGTGATAGGCTGTTGTCTGTGAATGATGTGTGATAGGCTGTTGTCTGTGAATCCCATCCATGACTTAATGTGTTCTTGTACTTATTACATTTGGTTTAAGAACATACTTTCTGTGACTTAAGGGTAAGTGAATGCAGTTTCACAATCTCGTGACATACAAAATCGCGGGGTCGAAACCAGCTGCAGGCACTTTGAGAGCAGGTCCCTTTGCATTAATTTTGATGATATAAGCGCTGGCTGTTCAGAAATCAATGGCAAACTACTAATTGTAAAATTACCTAGTAAATAAGAAACAACTAATAAATTATAGGATTGGTTTCAATGTCCTGTAATCTTCTCCAGTGGCCACTTGTACTGTGTATTTGGAGTCATGCTCTCACGATGCTTCTTAGTGATTGTCTCCCCCTGGGACATATGCTGTTGAACCTTCTGGAAAAAGCAGAGTTAACAACCTACTTCAACTTTAACCCCTTTCCCATCTCAGCCATCTTCTTTCAGTTTATACATCCTCGCTGTTGTTGTCTGTATAATGTCCATATTTTTATGTTATGTGCTTTATTTGTACATACACTTGCTATACATACAAATATATTAATTTTGTTTCAGAAGTCCTGCAGCATGTAGAGTGCAAACATGAGTGGTACCAGCATGTAGGAATAGAGCTGGACATCTCAGAAACAGGTCAACAGTCAGGACTTCTCAAACCTGCTGGGGGATTAGAGAACAAGCTCGAACATGCTGACTGGTCTTTGATAAACACCAAATATGTGATAGAAAACTTTCAGAATGTGCCATCAAACATGGAAAATGTGACAGAAGACTTTCAGAATGTGCCAGCAAACATGGAAAATGTGACAGAAGACTTTCAGAATGTGCTAGCAAACATGGAAAATGTTACAGAAGACTTTCAGCAAATGCTGGCAACCACAGGAAATAATCTATATAAAGCCAAGAACAATGAAGAACAAATGTGCCTAGCACCCACAGCTATATATAGAACACAGAAATGTGAAGACCTCGTAACAATGAAGGAAGAATGTCAAGCTGTGGGTGAAGACACCATGTCTACAATGTCATTGAGTATGTATAGTGTGCTGTTGAATGCACTGGGAACATGTAGTCACCCCAATAGTTGTGGAACAGGTTTCACTGACAATAATAGCAGAAAGGCACATACAACAATAAATACAATTCAAACACACATTAACGACAAGGATTATAACAGATTATTACAAATAGACATGAAACCTTGTGATTTAGATAAAAGCACACTTGCAGATAATAAATATTTTACGTGTGAAGATTGTGGTAGAAAATATGCTCGAATGAAGCAGATAAAGACACATTTGACTACACACACGGGCAAGAGACGTTTTGTGTGTCACGTATGTAGCATTGGGTTTTCTAAAACGTATGGTCTGAAGAGACATATGAGAACACACACAGGAGAGAAGCCTTTTCAATGTGAGTTCTGTACGAGAAGTTTCTCTGACAAAAGCAACCTGACAACTCATAGAAAGAAACATGCGGAGGTGACAAGTGATGATCAGGATGCATTTGGTCGGGATTCTGGTTTCATAAATGTTAAAGTACAGAAACGAAACCATATGGGGATGAAATTTGATAGCAAAGATGTGCAAGGAGTAAAACCTGGTTGCTCAGTTAGTGGGAAATCACATAGCAAAAATCATTCAAAATTGGAAGCTGGTACTGGTAATGTGTGTGCTGTGAATTCTGGTTGTGTGGTTGATACAAAGTTACATACAAACAGATATACAGAAGAGAAGCCTTTTGAATGTGATTTTTGTGGAATGAGGTTTGCTTGTTTAAGTCACCTGAAGCCACACCGAAGAATACACACAGGAGATAAGCCACATAGATGTGAGTTCTGCGGCAAGCTGTTCACTTGTGTCAGCAACCTGTCCAGCCATAGGAGAACGCATACGGGAGAGAAACCGTTTCAGTGTGATATTTGTGGTGTGGGGTTTGCATTTGCGTGTTCTATGAAGACACATAGAAGAAAACATACAGGAGAGAAACCGTATAAGTGTGAAGTATGTGGCATGGGTTTTACATGTTCAGGGTCAATGACATCACACTCAAGAACACATAATGGAGCACACCCTCATAAATGTGAATTTTGTGGCCTGAGTTGTGCTTCGTCAAGCCAACTGGAGTTGCACATAAGAACTCACACGGGAGACAGACCTTTTCATTGCGACGTTTGTCGTATGAGCTTTGTCTCCTCGGGACATTTGAAGGCACACAAACGAACACATACAGGAGAGAAGCCTTTCAAGTGTGACTACTGTAGCAGAAGTTTTGTGTCCTCGAGCCAGTTAAAGTCACACAGAAGGACACACACGGGAGAGAAGCCTTTCAAATGTGAGTTTTGTTCGAAGACTTTCACACAAAATAACAGTCTGATAAACCATAGAAGAATACATACAGGAGAAAACCCGTACAAATGTAATCTTTGTGGTGATTCTTTTGCTTATCAACGTAGCATGCGGTCACATAGAAATAAAACACACAGGAGAGAAATTATTTTAAACAGAATCCACAAACAATATGTTGCATGATTTATTGCCTGACATATTTTGATGCATCTCATCAGGTGCATACTGCAGAGATCATATACACTGAATAAATGAATAATACTTGAGCTGAAATGTTAGAAATCATGTTAGTCGGCTGAGAGGAGAACTGCAACAGTTTATAAGATTAATATAGCTACAGTCAGGATCAAGGTGTATTTTTTAAAACTGATGCAGTGCTGAAGGATGATATATCACCACATGTGACCTCCCATTTAGACAGAAGGATGATATTCATCATACTAGGGTCATCATGTTATTTCTTTTGTGGCATCTTATGCAGTTTTAGTGCTCAGTGAATGGAAATATACATTATAATACTTGTTCATTTGATTGTCTACCATGTGTGGTACAAACCTACTTTATTGTGTGACACTGAATCAGTTGACTTATAAACAAGTGGATCCTCACTGTGCTTTTATCAATCTGATCATCTTACTATCTGGTCCAGTAGTCAGAGGTTTGAATCCCCAGTCAGGCAGCTATTTTAAACTTGGCCTGAGCTCCCAGGCGGAACCAGCCTAAGATGGATGCCAGGAGGTGTCCAGGGAAGTAAAGGCAGACCATGTGATGTTGACCATGTGACCCACTGTGTGCTGATTGATCATCGCACTTGGTCATTACACCTGATCATCACACCTGAACATCTCGCCTGATCATCTCATCTGACCATCTCACCTGACTATCTCACCTGATCATCATCTCACCTCATCGTCTCACCTGATCATCTCACCTGAACATTGCACCTGAACATCTCACCTGATCATCTCACCTGATTATGCCACAATGAGGCTCAGCCATCCAGGTATTGATCTCTTTGTCTTTCCATTGCTCTTTACCTGTCAAGTTTGCCAGTTGTCACTAAGTTTTCCAGTTTATTTCTTCTTTAATGAGCCTAAATAATTGTGACTGTCTATGTCTAATTTATCTCATCAGTTTATGGTTTTAATTTGTTTCTTGTAGGACTTCTCATTTGTTTTATCCATCCATATTATCTTTGCATTTTCCTCAGACACATTTTCATTTCCGTTAGGTTTTTCTCAGTTTGAATAATGAAGAAACAAACAATAGATTGCACGATCTATTGCCTAGCATGTTTCGCTGCATCTTGTCAGGTACATACTGCAGAATTCACACAACATAAAGTAAAATAACTAGATAAATCCTTCAAGCTTCCTTCAAGCTTTCCTTTGGAAACCGGTCATGTAATTGATAGAGACAGCACTTTTCACGTGTTGTTTAATACACAAAATAGTCACTTGTTAAAATTTACTGAAGCCATCATGATTAATCTACGTAGGCCAGTTTTGTGCAAACAGAAAGACATGATAGTCAGTTTAAAATTATCTAAAATTATTATTAAACTGACATTACAGTGTGAGCATGTGTATATTTCAGCTTGAAGGTTTTATCTAGTTATTTTACTTTATGTTGTGTGAAATCTGTAGTATATACCTGATGAGATGCAGTGAAATATGCCAGGCAATAAATTGTGCAATCTATTGTTTGTGTCTTTGTTATTCAAATTCACTACCAGAAAACATTGTTTTGATTTTTTTCAGTTTGGCTGCTTATTTTCATATTTAGACATTGTGAAATGGTTCATTATTCATTTTTGTATGTTAATACAGGAAAGATGCCTGTTCTCACCACTCAGTGGGATACTGGTGCATGATAAGGCAGGAAAGATGCCTGTTCTCACCACTCAGTGGGGTACTGGTGCATGATAAGACAGGAAAGATGCCTGTTCTCACCACTCAGTGGGGTACTGGTGCATGATAAGACAGGAAAGATGCCTGTTCTCACCACTCAGTGGGGTACTGGTGCATGATAAGACAGGAAAGATGCCTGTTCTCACCACTCAGTGGGGTACTGGTGCATGATAAGACAGGAAAGATGCCTGTTCTCACCACTCAGTGGGGTACTGGTGCATGATAAGACAGGAAAGATGCCTGTTCTCACCACTCAGTGGGGTACTGGTGCATGATAAGGCAGGAAAGATGCCTGTTCTCACCACTCAGTGGGGTACTGGTGCATGATAAGACAGGAAAGATGCCTGTTCTCACCACTCAGTGGGGTACTGGTGCATGATAAGACAGGAAAGATGCCTGTTCTCACCACTCAGTGGGGTACTGGTGCATGATAAGACAGGAAAGGTGCCTGTTCTCACCACTCAGTGGGGTACTGGTGCATGATAAGACAGGAAAGATGCCTGTTCTCACCACTCAGTGGGGTACTGGTGCATGATAAGACAGGAAAGATGCCTGTTCTCACCACTCAGTGGGGTACTGGTGCATGATAAGGCAGGAAAGATGCCTGTTCTCACCACTCAGTGGGGTACTGGTGCATGATAAGACAGGAAAGATGCCTGTTCTCACCACTCAGTGGGGTACTGGTGCATGATAAGACAGGAAAGGTGCCTGTTCTCACCACTCAGTGGGGTACTGGTGCATGATAAGGCAGGAAAGATGCCTGTTCTCACCACTCAGTGGGGTACTGGTGCATGATAAGACAGGAAAGATGCCTGTTCTCACCACTCAGTGGGGTACTGATGCATGATAAGGCAGGAAAGATGCCTGTTCTCACCACTCAGTGGGGTACTGGTGCATGATAAGACAGGAAAGATGCCTGTTCTCACCACTCAGTGGGGTACTGGTGCATGATAAGACAGGAAAGATGCCTGTTCTCACCACTCAGTGGGGTACTGGTGCATGATAAGACAGGAAAGATGCCTGTTCTCACCACTCAGTGGGGTACTGGTGCATGATAAGACAGGAAAGATGCCTGTTCTCACCACTCAGTGGGGTACTGGTGCATGATAAGACAGGAAAGATGCCTGTTCTCACCACTCAGTGGGGTACTGGTGCATGATAAGACAGGAAAGATGCCTGTTCTCACCACTCAGTGGGGTACTGGTGCATGATAAGGCACACATGGTTGGAGCCCTTTGGGATTGTGTGTATAGTGCGAAAAAACAGATCATCACGGGCTTGAAGGGAGTGGTGCTTCAGGGAGTGAGCAGAGGATGTGGCCGACACTCAGGACTCAGAGGAAAGGCCAGACGGACACATAATCAGACTGCTACAGGTATTATTAGTATTGGGACTCTTGGCTGGCTGTTGAAGATGAGGATGGAACACGAATGCCCAAGTGCGCCAGTTCAGATGTCAGGTCTTGACTCAGCTGAGCTCAGATGTGTGCTCTCAGAATGTTGACTTGTATTTGTTTGCTGGTGTGGTTATGTAGGCTCTGGCTGTTTACTCTCTGCAACCCTTTGTCCAGTCTCTTTCTGATTTCTTGTGAACAGTCCCCATCGTTGTTAATTACGTAATCTGCCAGTTGTTAAATCCAGTAGAAGGCTGGGATATTTAAACAAATCTACCTGGGCTCCGAGGTCAGCCAAGTCTATACTGGGTACCAGGACATGTTGAGGGAAGTCAAGGCAGCCAGCGTGACCTTGACCACATCATCTATCACAGATTGGTCTGTAAATATACGCGTTGTGTGTCCCATACACCTCCAGACATGGACACAGGTTCTGTGTTTTAAACCATATACCCAGTTGAGTTGAGTTGAGCTAAGAACTGACATCACTGCACTCAGGACATTCCCATATGCGCTCCATCCCCCGTCGTTCAACAGCCAGTGAAGAGTCACACAACTAATCGTTCCCACCGCTATTTGATTGAAAGTTCTCCTGGTCTTGCCTCTCAGTTTTGAGATTCTACCAGAACCCCTACCAATACCTCACAATCTCATCCTTTCCACATACGGGTTCTCAATCTGTCCCTTCACCTTCTCCACCTGGTCCCACAGGCGCACGATCACCTCTTCCTTGTCCATGTGCAATCTCCCACCAAGAGCTGCATTCCCTGCCAGCCTATCAGCCTGCTCATTCCTCCGCACTCCCGCATGACCATGGCATAAAATCCATACAATTCTTGCTGGTGTGGAAGAGAGTTTGTTACTTGGCAAACCTTCTTGAGAGTTTGTTACTAGGCAAACCTTCTTCAGAGTCTGTTACTAGGCAAACCTTCTTGCCCAGAGAAACCACAGTGGAAGATAAGCTATGTGGATCACTGAGTGAACTAAAACGGACAGGGAAGTTGATACAAGAGACAACATTGCAGTTATAGACATATTTCAAGAAAACGAAAGAAGAATAAGAATGTCTCTTTACTGTTTGTTTTTGAGATCATACACACAATATGCTTTAAGGCGTAGAAAAAGATCTGTCACTATTTTCTTATTTTACCACATACACAAAACACTCAAAGGCATGAACAAGGGTTGTTTACTCTGTCTTTGACATTTGTTATAATCCACCATTCCATATAGAAGTATTGTATTTCTGTTGTTTTGTGTGATATGTTTGGTTTATTATTACAGTGTGAAATAGTGTAGAACAACAAGTCTGGTCAGAGAAACATGGCCGCTACTGGGGGGTGAACACAAGCCTGTCCCCTGGTATGCTGGTAGCAACTGTATCTGCACCTATTTTGTTTGTTTTTTTTTCAAAATTATTTAACCTTATACTCAATACAATTTGCTTAAAGATTGGAAAACGGGACTTTTTCTGATGTTTTTATATATTTTTTTTTTAAATAAAATTATATAGCCAATATTCTTAGGCTTGTGAACAAGGATCTTTTATGGTTTTCTTCTTTTATGATATATGCAATATGTTTAAAGTTTTTAAACAAATTGTCATTGATGTGTATGTTTGATTGTAACAATATAGCCAATGGTCATTGATGTGTATGTTTGAAATAGTATAGCCAATGGTCATTGATGTGTATGTTTGATTGTAACAATATGGCCAATGGTCATTGATGTGTATGATTGATTGTAACAATATGGCCAATGGTCATTGATGTGTATGATTGATTGTAACAATATGGCCAATGGTCATTGAGGTGTATGATTGATTGTAACAATATGGCCAATGGTCATTGATGTGTATGATTGATTGTAACAATATGGCCAATGGTCATTGATGTGTATGATTGATTGTAACAATATGGCCAATGGTCATTGATGTGTATGTTTGATTGTAACAATATGGCCAATGGTCATTGAGGTGTATGATTGATTGTAACAATATGGCCAATGGTCATTGATGTGTATGATTGATTGTAACAATATGGCCAATGGTCATTGATGTGTATGATTGATTGTAACAATATGGCCAATGATCATTGATGTGTATGTTTGATTGTAACAATATGGCCAATGGTCATTGATGTGTATGTTTGATTGTAATAATATGGCCAATGGTCATTGATGTGTATGTTTGATTGTAATAATATGGCCAATGGTCTTTGATGTTTATGATTGATTGTAACAATATGGTCATTGATGTGTATGATTGATTGTAACAATATGGCCAATGGTCATTGATGTGTATGTTTGATTGTAACAATATGGCCAATGGTCATTGATGTGTATGTTTGATTGTAATAATATGGCCAATGGTCATTGATGTGTATGTTTGATTGTAATAATATGGCCAGTGGTCTTTGATGTTTATGATTGATTGTAACAATATGGTCAATGGTCATTGATGTGTATGATTGATTGTAACAATATGGCCAATGGTCATTGATGTGTATGTTTGATTGTAACAATATGGCCAATGGTCATTGATGTGTATGTTTGATTGTAACAATATGGGCAATGGTCATTGATGTGTATGTTTGATTGTAACAATATAGCAATACACTTAAAGGCATACAAAAGAGTGTTTTACCTAGTTTGAATTTGTAACCATATACACATTACACATAAACACATCGAACAGGGCTGTTGACTCTGTCTGTGTTACTGGCTATAATGCAACATTCCATATAATAATAAATATATCAACATTCCAAATAATAATAAATATATCAACATTCCAAATAATAATAAATATATAGTTTGTCCTGAAGCAGTTTCCTGCTCTGAGTCTGTGATGTGATAGCCCCATCACATATTGTTGGCCTTGAGTAAGGAGAAACAGGTGGCCAATTTCCCCCTCATTTTTGACCAGCGATGAGCCCAGGTGCTGAACTGATGTGCTGATGACATTACCTGTACAGTTCCCTATCAACTCCGCTAGCACGCCCGCCAGCATGCCATATAAGAGTATTTGTGGTGTTTGTCTAGATGTTTGGTTTCTTCACGCAGTGTGAAATAACAGAACAACAATTCTGGTCAGAGAAACTGTTCCACTACTGGTGGCTGACCCAGGCACAGAACAACAAGTCTGGTCAGAGAAACTGTTCCACTACTGGCAGCTGAACCCAGGCACAGAACAACAAGTCTGGTCAGAGAAACTGTTCCACTACTGGTGGCTGACCCAGGCACAGAACAACAAGTCTGGTCAGAGAAACTGTTCCACTACTGGTGGCTGACCCAGGCACAGAACAACAAGTCTGGTCAGAGAAACTGTTCCACTACTGGTGGCTGGACCCAGGCACAGAACAACAAGTCTGGTCAGAGAAACTGTTCCACTACTGGTGGCTGACCCAGGCACAGAACAACAAGTCTGGTCAGAGAAACTGTTCCACTACTGGCGGCTGGACCCAGGCACAGAACAACAAGTCTGGTCAGAGAAACTGTTCCACTACTGGTGGCTGACCCAGGCACAGAACAACAAGTCTGGTCAGAGAAACTGTTCCACTACTGGCGGCTGAACCCAGGCACAGAACAAGAAGTCTGGTCAGAGAAACTGTTCCACTACTGGTGGCTGACCCAGGCACAGAACAACAAGTCTGGTCAGAGAAACTGTTCCACTACTGGTGGCTGACCCAGGCACAGAACAACAAGTCTGGTCAGAGAAACTGTTCCAATACTGGTGGCTGGACCCAGGCACAGAACAACAAGTCTGGTCAGAGAAACTGTTCCACTACTGGTGGCTGACCCAGGCACAGAACAAGTCTGGTCAGAGAAACTGTTCCACTACTGGCGGCTGAACCCAGGCACAAAACAACAAGTCTGGTCAGAGAAACTGTTCCACTACTGGTGGCTGACCCAGGCACAGAACAACAAGTCTGGTCAGAGAAACTGTTCCACTACTGGTGGCTGACCCAGGCACATAACAACAAGTCTGGTCAGAGAAACTGTTCCACTACTGGTGGCTGACCCAGGCACAGAACAACAAGTCTGGTCAGAGAAACTGTTCCACTACTGGCGGCTGGACCCAGGCACAGAACAACAAGTCTGGTCAGAGAAACTGTTCCACTACTGGTGGCTGACCCAGGCACAGAACAACAAGTCTGGTCAGAGAAACTGTTCCACTACTGGCGGCTGAACCCAGGCACAGAACAAGAAGTCTGGTCAGAGAAACTGTTCCACTACTGGTGGCTGACCCAGGCACAGAACAAAAAGTCTGGTCAGAGAAACTGTTCCACTACTGGTGGCTGACCCAGGCACAGAACAACAAGTCTGGTCAGAGAAACTGTTCCAATACTGGTGGCTGGACCCAGGCACAGAACAACAAGTCTGGTCAGAGAAACTGTTCCACTACTGGTGGCTGACCCAGGCACAGAACAACAAGTCTGGTCAGAGAAACTGTTCCACTACTGGCGGCTGAACCCAGGCACAAAACAACAAGTCTGGTCAGAGAAACTGTTCCACTACTGGTGGCTGACCCAGGCACAGAACAACAAGTCTGGTCAGAGAAACTGTTCCACTACTGGCGGCTGGACCCAGGCACAGAACAACAAGTCTGGTCAGAGAAACTGTTCCACTACTGGTGGCTGACCCAGGCACAGAACAACAAGTCTGGTCAGAGAAACTGTTCCACTACTGGCGGCTGAACCCAGGCACAGAACAACAAGTCTGGTCAGAGAAACTGTTCCACTACTGGTGGCTGACCCAGGCACAGAACAACAAGTCTGGTCAGAGAAACTGTTCCACTACTGGTGGCTGACCCAGGCACAGAACAACAAGTCTGGTCAGAGAAACTGTTCCAATACTGGTGGCTGGACCCAGGCACAGAACAACAAGTCTGGTCAGAGAAACTGTTCCACTACTGGTGGCTGACCCAGGCACAGAACAAGTCTGGTCAGAGAAACTGTTCCACTACTGGCGGCTGAACCCAGGCACAAAACAACAAGTCTGGTCAGAGAAACTGTTCCACTACTGGTGGCTGACCCAGGCACAGAACAACAAGTCTGGTCAGAGAAACTGTTCCACTACTGGTGGCTGACCCAGGCACAGAACAACAAGTCTGGTCAGAGAAACTGTTCCACTACTGGCGGCTGGACCCAGGCACAGAACAACAAGTCTGGTCAGAGAAACTGTTCCACTACTGGTGGCTGACCCAGGCACAGAACAACAAGTCTGGTCAGAGAAACTGTTCCACTACTGGCGGCTGAACCCAGGCACAGAACAAGAAGTCTGGTCAGAGAAACTGTTCCACTACTGGTGGCTGACCCAGGCACAGAACAACAAGTCTGGTCAGAGAAACTGTTCCACTACTGGTGGCTGACCCAGGCACAGAACAACAAGTCTGGTCAGAGAAACTGTTCCAATACTGGTGGCTGGACCCAGGCACAGAACAACGTCTGGTCAGAGAAACTGTTCCACTACTGGTGGCTGACCCAGGCACAGAACAACAAGTCTGGTCAGAGAAACTGTTCCACTACTGGCGGCTGAACCCAGGCACAAAACAACAAGTCTGGTCAGAGAAACTGTTCCACTACTGGTGGCTGACCCAGGCACAGAACAACAAGTCTGGTCAGAGAAACTGTTCCACTACTGGTGGCTGACCCAGGCACAGAACAACAAGTCTGGTCAGAGAAACTGTTCCACTACTGGCGGCTGGACCCAGGCACAGAACAACAAGTCTGGTCAGAGAAACTGTTCCACTACTGGTGGCTGACCCAGGCACAGAACAACAAGTCTGGTCAGAGAAAGTGTTCCACTACTGGCGGCTGAACCCAGGCCAGTCCCCTGGTATGCTGGTGTACTAGTAACTATGTCTGCACCTCATACAATAATAGGCTGCACATTTCGGTGAAGTAGATTACATTTTGTGAAAATCCTGGTCACACATCATGAATTTGAAAGTGATTAAACAGACTGAAAATGACATCTGTTAGGAATAAAGTGGCTGAGAAAGTGTCAGGGTGTGGTTGGCGAAAGCTTTTATTTCCTTTTTGAGTTATTTACCTCTGGCACATGGCAATTTATAGATTGTCTGGCACGACAAAAACCAGGAGCAATTGAATGCGAAGATTTTCATACAATTAACCTCATAGATCATGTCACTAAGCTTCTACTCAGAATTATAATGAGAAGAACAAGGACGAAAATAAAAATGGAAATTGGTGAAGAACAGTATGGATTTGTGGAAGGAAAAGGTACAAACAATGCAATATACATATTATGAACACTATTAGAAAGATCAAAAGAGACAAAGAAAGACATATATTTGTGCTTCATAAATTATACTAAGGCATTTGATAAAGTAAAACATGATGAACTGATTAAAATGTTGGAAGATATTAACATTGATGGGAAAGATCTCAGAATAATAAAAACTATTTACTGGAACCAAACAGCAGCAGTTAAAATGGGAAATAAAGAAGGAAATTATGAACACATAAAGTTGGGAGTAAAACAAGGATGTGTTTTATCACCAGATCTATTCTCCCTCTATAGCGAAGTAATAATGAGAGAGATCAAAGAAAAGCCAGGAATAATATTTGGAGGTTATAATATAAATAATATACGCTATGCAGATGACACAGTATTGATAGCGGATAATGCAACAGATCTACAACAACAAGGAAATAGTAACAATGGTGGTATCAAAGAAACAGGTGACACCCAAATGTGAAATAGAGATAGAAGGGAAAATTCTTCACCAAGTGGATAGTTTTAAATATCTAGGGACATTTATAACATCAGATGGAAGATGCACAACAGAGATCAAGAGCAGAATAGGGCAAGCAAAGGCTGCATTTTAAAAAATGAAGAATATCGTATGCAATAAGTCGCTATCATTGAATGTAATAAAGAGAGTGCTGAGGTGCTATATAGAACCTGTTTTGCTGTCTGGCTGTGAATCTTGGAATATAAATGAACAAATTAGGAAGAGATTGGAAGCAACAGAGATGTGGTTCCTTAGACAAATGTTGCAAATTCCTTGGACTGCCAAAGTAACTAACGACGAATGCCTTAAAGAGGCTGGCGAAACTAGAACATTATATACAACAATAAGAAAGAGACAAACAGCTTTTTTTGGCCATGTGATAAGAAGAGAGGCGCTGAAGAACATCGTGACAACTGGAAAGATCGAGGGGAAGAGAGGCAGAGGCAGACCACGAGAAATGATGCTGGATGGATTGCGACGGTGGCATGGAGGAATATCAACGACAAAGTTGATCCAGAAAACCAAGAACAGAGATCTGTGGAGAGTCATGAACGCCTACGCCAGTCGGCACGGCACTTGATGATGATGATGGCACGAATAGATTGCTGATGTGTTTGTGTATCTGTTCACCAACATGTTGTATTCATACATTAGCATGTGTATTATTTGTATGAAGGTTCATAAGTATGATGTGAAATGTTTTCCACTTCTTTGTATGGAGGTTAATGTGTAGCATTTGTATGAAGGTTCATAAGTATGATGTGAAATGTTTTCCACTTCTTTGTATGGAGGTTAATGTGTAGCATTTGTATGAAGGTTCATAAGTATGATGTGAAATGTTTTCCACTTCTTTGTATGGAGGTTAATGTGTAGCATTTGTATGAAGGTTCATAAGTATGATGTGAAATGTTTTCCACTTCTTTGTATGGAGGTTAATGTGTAGCATTTGTATAAAGGTTCATAAGTATGATGTGAAATGTTTTCCACTTCTTTGTATGGAGGTTAATGTGTAGCATTTGTATAAAGGTTCATAAGTATGATGTGAAATGTTTTCCACTTCTTTGTATGGAGGTTAATGTGTAGCATTTGTATAAAGGTTCATAAGTATGATGTGAAATGTTTTCCACTTCTTTGTATGGAGGTTAATGTGTAGCATTTGTATAAAGGTTCATAAGTATGATGTGAAATGTTTTCCACTTCTTTGTATGGAGGTTAATGTGTAGCATTTGTATGAAGGTTCATAAGTATGATGTGAAATGTTTTCCACTTCTTTGTATGGAGGTTAATGTGTAGCATTTGTATGAAGGTTCATAAGTATGATGTGAAATGTTTTCCACTTCTTTGTATGGAGGTTAATGTGTAGCATTTGTATAAAGGTTCATAAGTATGATGTGAAATGTTTTCCACTTCTTTGTATGGAGGTTAATGTGTAGCATTTGTATAAAGGTTCATAAGTATGATGTGAAATGTTTTCCACTTCTTTGTATGGAGGTTAATGTGTAGCATTTGTATAAAGGTTCATAAGTATGATGTGAAATGTTTTCCACTTCTTTGTATGGAGGTTAATGTGTAGCATTTGTATGAAGGTTCATAAGTATGATGTGAAATGTTTTCCACTTCTTTGTATGGAGGTTAATGTGTAGTATTTGTATAAAGGTTCATAAGTATGATGTGAAATGTTTTCCACTTCTTTGTATGGAGGTTAATGTGTAGCATTTGTATAAAGGTTCATAAGTATGATGTGAAATGTTTTCCACTTCTTTATATGGAGGTTAATGTGTAGCATTTGTATAAAGGTTCATAAGTATGATGTGAAATGTTTTCCACTTCTTTGTATGGAGGTTAATGTGTAGCATTTGTATAAAGGTTCATAAGTATGATGTGAAATGTTTTCCACTTCTTTGTATGGAGGTTAATGTGTAGTATTTGTATGAAGGTTCATAAGTATGATGTGAAATGTTTTCCACTTCTTTGTATGGAGGTTAATGTGTAGCATTTGTATGAAGGTTCATAAGTATGATGTGAAATGTTTTCCACTTCTTTGTAAGGAGGTTAATGTGTAGCATTTGTATGAAGGTTCATAAGTATGATGTGAAATGTTTTCCACTTCTTTGTAAGGAGGTTAATGTGTAGCATTTGTATGAAGGTTCATAAGTATAATGTGAAATGTCTTCCACTTCTTTTTATGAAGGTTAATTAAGTATGATTTAAAATGTTTCCTTTGATTTTTATGAAGGTTAGTAGGTATGATGTAAAATATGTTCCCCTCACTTGATATATTTAATGAATCAGTCTATCCCGGGTTCAGATTATATGGATAACTGCTTGTTGTTGTTGTTGTTGTTGATGTTGCTGTTGTTGTTGTTGTTGTTGTTGTTGTTGTTGTTGTTGTTGTTGTTTGTGAATCCTCTGGAAGACTGGGTTGTAACTCTTAAGTCTGATGCCTCGGAATTCAGGCCACCTGAGCTCTGACAAGGCTTGCATCTATCCGAGTGAGGGAGGTTCAAGATCTTTCTCCACACCACAACCTCTGAGAGGATTGTGCTGTGGGGTTCTCCTTCCACTCTCCTATCTCAGAAGTCAGCAGGCATGCATGCCTGGTTCTGGAAATGTCTGTAAAGAGTCATTTATTTTTAATGTAATTGGTAACACTTCGTTCTTAAGTTTTGGGTACGTCATCGTCAATTGTTGGTACTTCATTATCAATTTTGGGTATTTCATTATCAACAAACTCAACTTCTACCCATGAAGGGTATAATCAAGTTTGATGGTGCAACTTCAGAAGAGTTTGAAATCAAGAGTGGAGTTAAGCAAGGTTGTGTACTAGCTCTCTCTCTCTCTCTCTCTCTCTCTCTCTCTCTCTCTCTCTCTCTCTCTCTCTCTCTCTCTCTCTCTCTCTCTCTCTCTCTCTCTCTCTGACACACACACATTCATTCATATAATACTAACTCATGTACCAGATCTGTCTGTCTACTTCTCCCGTCCCTTTGCTAGTTGTGTCTGCCAGCGGTCGCTGGTTGCCAAGGGACATCCGCCCGTCAGACACAGCAAGCCATCAGTGCCAGGATCAGTCAGCAGTTTGACAAAATGCGAAAATATGTCAGTTAATCTGCTTGAATGAAGTATCCAAAGCGGCAAGCCTTGACAGAACCAATTCAGAAAGTGTGAATTCTTTACTCTAGACCGTGGTTCCCCCAAGGGGAGAATTTTAGGGTTTCAAGGGGGGGGGGGGGGGGGGAATTATTTCAAGATCACGTTAATACGCGGGGAAGTCAATAAGTAAGTCACAAATTCTGTAGAAAAATAACTAAATAAGATAACAACTTGAAAACAGTTTATTTTTATACATACATTGCCCCTTTATTTCTCAACATAATTTCCACCAACATTGATGCACTTATCCCATCGTTTTATCAGTCCTCCCAAGCCGGCTGCATAGAACTGCGTGCTCTGTTTTCTAAACCACATTTTCACTTCACATTCAACTTCGGCTCATTCGCGAAATGTCTCCCGCCAAGGTGAGTTTTCAGTGGACCAAAAAGGTGGAAATTTCTAGGGGCCAAGTCGGGGCTGTAAGGTGGATGTTCCAGAACTTCCCACCTTAGTTGGTTAATTTTCTCCTAAGTTTATCGAGCCGTATGTGGTCTGGCATTGTCGTGAAGAAGACAGATCGGATTTCATCAACAATTTTAGAGCGTCCTTGAGAAAATTTTTCTACCCAGCTATGCACCGCTTTACGGAACAAACATTTGTCAACATAAACAGGAAGCATTTCCTTATGAATGTCCTTTGCAGGCAGTCCTTTTGCTCACAAAAAAACGTACAACAGCACGTTGCTCTTTGATTGTACACTCCGTAAGTACAATCGCCATTTTGTTTATGCGCTGCGCATGCGTATGAGACACCTAGCGCCACTTGACGAACGAGAATATAAAGTTCGATGTTGCTGTCACCTAATGACACCTGTAGAAAACCACTACATTTACCTGTCATCCCACAGACTTACTTATTGACTCGTCCTCGTACAAGAACCGATTACTTGATATTATTTTCCCTCCATATTTATGTTTCTGTACTTCCGCCCTTCTCAAATTCGTTTTATAACGTAAGTAGACCTGCAAATTACGTTTTATGTAGACGTCTATACTTGTTCTAGTATGTGTTATTAAATTTAGCTTCCATTTTTACATATACTGTGTAGAGTTTTGGGGAATTTATAGGGAGGAATTACAAAAAAAAGGGCGGGGGGGGGGGGGGGGAAGTGACGTTCTAAACATATGGTGACGGGGTGCATGGGCCGAAAAAGGTTGAGAACCACTGCTCTAGACGAAACAATACATCCACTAGCAATAAATGCGCTTTTATTTGCAGACGATCAGTGCGAGTTTTACAAACGCGAAGGCAGACTGCAAAATCATATAGATAAGCCGAGTTTAAGAAGATAGAATAGTAATATAAATACAATCAAAACGGAAGTAATTGGGATATTAGATCAACGGACATTCATTTCACCCCCGTAGAACTGTCAAAACACTCATATCAACCGGTAGGACACTCAAGTCAACCCGTAAGACATTGATGTCAACCTTTAGGAAAAACGTGCCTACCCATAGGACACTCAAGTCAACCCGTAGGACACTCAAGTCAACCCATAGGACATTCAAGTCAACCCATAGGACAATCAAGCCATCCCGGAGGACATCCAAGTCAACCCATAGGACACTCATGTCAGCCTGTAGGACATCCAAATCAACCTGTAGGACACTCAAGTCAACCTGTAGGACACTCAAATCAACCTGGCATCATCATCAAGTGCCGTGCCGGCTGGCGTAGGCGTTCATGGCTCTCCACAGATCTCGGTCTTTGGTGTTCTGGATCAATTCTGCTGATGATATTCCTCCATGCCACCGTCTCAATCCGCCCAACATCATTTCTCTTGGTCTGCCTCTGCCTCTCTTCCCCTCGAGGTCACTCAAATCAACCTGTAGGACATCCAGGTAAACCCGTAGGCCATCCAAGTCAACATGTAGGACACTCAAATCAACCTGTAGGACATCCAGGTAAACCCGTAGGCCATCCAAGTCAACATGTAGGACACTCAAGTCAACCTGTAGGACACTCAAATCAACCTGTAGGATATCCAGGTAAACCCGTAGGCCATCCAAGTCAACATGTAGGACACTCAAGTCAACCTGTAGGACACTCAAGTCAACCTGTAGAACATCCAGGTAAACTCGTAGGCCACCCAAGTCAACATGTAGGACACTCAAGTCAACCTGTAGGCCATCCAAGTCAACATGTAGGACACTCAAGTCAACATGTAGGACACTCAAGTCAACATGTAGGACACTCAAGTCAACCCGTAGGACACTCAAGTCAACCCGTAGGCCACTCAAGTCAACATGTAGGACACTCAAGTCAACATGTAGGCCATCCAAGTCAACATGTAGGACACTCAAGTCAACCCGTAGGCCATCCAAGTCAACATGTAGGACACTCAAGTCAACCTGTAGGACACTCAAGTCAACCTGTAGGACACTCAAGTCAACCTGTAGGACACTCAAGTCAACCTGTAGGACACTCAAGTCAACATGTAGGCCACTCAAGTCAACATGTAGGACACTCAAGTCAACATGTAGGACACTCAAGTCAACATGTAGGACACTCAAGTCAACATGTAGGACACTCAAGTCAACATGTAGGACACTCAAGTCAACATGTAGGACACTCAAGTCAACATGTAGGACACTCAAGTCAACCCGTAGGCCATCCAAGTCAACATGTAGGACACTCAAGTCAACCCGTAGGCCACTCAAGTCAACATGTAGGACACTCAAGTCAACCCGTAGGCCATCCAAGTCAACATGTAGGACACTCAAGTCAACATGTAGGACACTCAAGTCAACATGTAGGACACTCAAGTCAACCCGTAGGACACTCAAGTCAACCCGTAGGACACTCAAATCAACCTGTAGGCCACTCAAGTCAACCCGTAGGACACTCAAGTCAACCCGTAGGACACTCAAATCAACCTGTAGGACATCCAAGTCAACCCGTAGGACACTGAAATCAACCTGTAGGCCACTCAAGTCAACCCGTAGGACAGTCATGTCAACCCAGTGTGCAAGCGATGCATATCGTGAGACATACATTCACGGGTATTGATATGCACTCATAGCAGACGAAGAAAGAAGTAGAAATTACAGGATACCAGCCAATGCAACGACTGAAAGCTATTTTGGCTGCATCGAGATTTGAACCAGCCACCTCCAAAATGATGACAGTTCCTAACTGGCTACGAAGTCTGCCAATATTACATAGATGTGGGTTCACGTGGATGATCGACTTAACCAAGGAAGGCATCTTCTTATGGGATTTAGATACCGACGTAAATTTATCAAAGGAAAATGCAAAGAATATCATGAACGGTAAGGGAAAACAAATGACCAAGTCCTTAAAAAAAAACAAATGAAAACCGTAACGAGATTATAGAAATCAGACGTAAACATTCAAGAAATTTGGGGCACATTAAGAAGATAATTACACTTGAAAGCTTACTGAGAACTGGCAATACTAATAAGAAAAGAGCAATAGGAAGGCAAAAATGCTAACACCAGCTGAGAAGGCGCGTGATGATGATAATGCTTACAGCCCATTAAAACGGTGAGAAAAAACACAGTTGCTTGTGACTTAATTAAACACGTGGATGTTTTAAGAACTGTGGAGAGTTTGACACCTCTGTTGTCTGCCGAGGTGATTAATGTGAATGGTTCACGGTGTCTTGTGTTGATTGAAGAAACATCTTGATGTATAGGTTTCATTTAAGTCTACTACGGTAAACACTTTATGTTTTGCCAAAGTAAATGTTAATATTTACTTGACATATTGCTGAGCTTATATCTTCTTCTTGCAGTGAATGGTCTGAAGCAGGCACAGGCGATTATGAATATCATTGGGGAACCCGTTGAGGCCACTAATGGTACCTGGCGGACTTGACAGACGATAGTATGTTACATTGCACTTCCAAAACAGGCATAATAACTACAGCCCATGACGGGGACGAGGATGACGCCAACTGTCTACTCCAATTGATATTTTGATGTAGTTGACGATTTTTTTTTTTTTTTTTTTTTTTTTTTTCCCGCGTTTCCATCCTGTTTCAGGATATTGCGGTCAACACCAGCATCTTTCAGCTGTATGTTGATTCCTAGGCTAGATTACGCTCATCAGCACGCCACGACTTTCTGAGCGACCGGCTCCATACTCTCATAAGTCACTTTTGCGATTCGAACCACTGCTAATTCTCGTCACGTGACGCGACGAGAGTATTCGGAGTTAGCGGAGAAAGCTGCTAACCCCTCGGCCGATGCTTAAATTATTTTATCACTTGTTTCCCAGCTATGAACATTTCCGCGTACATTCTCTCTCTGTCTCGCTTGTCTAATACATCATCTCTCTCTCTCTCTCTCTCTCTCTCTCTCTCTCTCTCTCTCTCTCTCTCTCTCTCTCTCTCTCTCTGTCTCGCTTGTCTAATACATCATCTCTCTCTCTGTCTCTGTCTCGCTTGTCTAATACATCATCTCTCTCTCTCTCTCTCTCTCTCTCTCTCTCTCTCTCTCTCTCTCTCTCTCTCTCTGTCTCGCTTGTCTAATACATCATCTCTCTCTGCCTCGCTTGTCTAATACATCATCTCTCTCTCTCTGTCTCTGTCTCGCTTGTCTAATACATCATCTCTCTCTCTCTCTCTCTCTCTCTCTCTCTCTCTCTCTCTCTCTCTCTCTCTCTCTCTCTGTCTCGCTTGTCTAATACATCATCTCTCTCTCTGTCTCGCTTGTCTAATACATCATATCTCTCCCCCTCTGCTGTGTGTCCACCGTGACGAGGTAGAGGGGCTTGTGCGTCCCAATGACCCCAAGAGCTATGCCGACGGTAGCACAGCTACTGGTAGGGCCACCCATGTCGGACAGGTCAAGGGAGAGGGACCAGACAAAGAGACACACAAACCTGCTGCCTTGTAGGTAGACTGGGGACAGTCAAAGGCTAGGGAAAGCACCCCAAATACATGCTTGTCGAAATCGGATGTACTGAGCCACAGGCTTGACAAAGCAGTGCAACGTGAAACCTGCTGCCTTGTAGGTAGACTGGGGACAGTCAAAGGCTAGGGAAAGCATCCCGAATAAATGCTTGTCGAAATCGGATGTACTGAGCCACAGGCTTGACAAAGCAGTGCAACGTAACTTAATTCATGATGTCACAAATCAAAATTAATCGATATGGTGCTAATCCCGTGAAGTCCCATCAGGCGGTGATAGTGCCGGGCCCCCTGCCTCGAGGGGGTCCACCCATGACTACTGGTGGTCACCTTCCCCTGTGCTGTGGAGTCAAGGCACAGAGGAGTAGGTTAAGAGCTATTGACCAAATACCCCGGACACTCAACATACTACAGTGGAATGCCGAAGGAGTTTACAAGAAGAAAGACTCCCTAACACAGCGTCTTCATAAAGATAGAATAGATGTGGCATGCATTCAAGAGACACACCTCAACGTCAATCACAAATTCTCAGTCAAAGGATATCAGGCCACACGTTTCGACCGCGAAGGACACAAAGGAGGAGTTCTAATACTTACACGAAATACAATACCTTGCAGCGAAGTATCTGTGATCTCTAACAACCAAACGGAAATTATAGGTGTTGATATAATGATAAAGGACGTGAAAATAAGAATCTACAATCTGTATAGCCCAGCAGATAAGGACCTTACACTCTCAAACATGAAAATAACTGACACAAACTGCATTATTGTCGGAGACTTTAATAGCCGTTCAGAAAGATGGGGATACCCAGATACTGACAAAAGAGGAGATGAATTGGAGGACTGGGAAATAGACTCAAATCTCCATCTACTCAACAAAGCGGATGACACACCGAGCTTCTACTCCAGAAGATGGCTTACCACTTCTACTCCAGACTTAGCTTTCTGCACAGGAGACATCCTCCACAAAATCGATCGCCATGTGCTGGACCAATTAGCAGGTAGTGACCACAGACCAATCAAGCTTGAAATGAATATGGAGTATGTTCCACAGGAGCAAAAGCCCTTGCCCCGCTGGAATTACAAACGAGCAGATTGGGACAGATTTGCCATACTAACAGACAAATATTGTGAAAACATAAATACACGATATGGCAACATAAAGCAAATGGTGGAAAGTCTAAACAGAGCGATAATACAGGCAGCCACTGAGTCCATTCCAAGAGGAGCGAGGAAAAATTACAAACCATACTGGACTGAAGAACTACAAAGTTTGGAGGACAAAGTTGAAGATGCCAGGAAGACAGCAGAGAGAGAACAAACAATTGAAGCAAACATCTCTCTCAAAGCCATCTCAGCAAAATATAAAAGAACAGTAAATCAAACAACAAGAGATTGTTGGAGGGAAAAAACAGAAAACCTGAATTTTGACAGGGATGGAAACAAACTATGGAAACTAGTGAAAGCCATGAACAATGAAGGACCTAGAAACAAACAAATAACAATTAAACAAGGAAATGCCTTGCTTACAGGCAAAAAGGCTGCAAATGCACTAATGGAACACTATGCAAATGCAAACCACATTGATATTACAACCGAACAGAAGAAAGCAATCAAAGACAAACAGACACATCATAGAAATACAGAGACAGCAGCAGAATATATGATGGCAAATCTAACTATGGAAGAAATGGAACAGGCAATGAATACCCTAAAAAAGAAGAAATCACCAGGAAAGGATGGAATCACAAATGAAATGCTAATAGGACTAGGCACCAAGGCAAAGAAGAAACTACTAGCAGTCCTAAATAACAGCTGGAAGAGAGGAATAGTCCCACAGGCATGGAAGGAAGCTATACTAATACCAGTCCCAAAGAAAGGAAAAGACCTGGAAGAACCAAATGGCTATCGACCTATCAGTCTACTGAGCTGTGTAGGAAAATTAATGGAACGCATTATCAATGGCAGGCTAACATGGCATCTGGAAGAAAACAAACTCTTAACACCACACCAAGCAGGATTCAGAAAATACAGATCCACTGAAGATCAAATAACCTATATAGCTCAGGAAATAGAGGATGCCTTCCAAGAGAAAAAGCACACACTAGCAGTCTGGATAGATTTAGAAAAAGCATTTGATAAAGTATGGAAGGAAGGACTGAAAGTAAAACTGCAAAACATGCATGTTTGTGGAAAAATGTATAAATGGATCAGCCACTACCTTGAGAACAGAACTGCCAGGACAAAAGTACAAGGACAAACAAGCAAAATGATGCTGCTGGAGCAAGGTGTCCCCCAAGGAGGAGTTCTTTCACCAACATTATTCCTAGCATATATAAATGACATCACAGAAAATTTTCCAGCCAGAGTACACACATCCTCCTTTGCAGATGACCTAGCCATATGGACATCTGAAGAATATATTAGTACAGCTAACAGCAGAATACAGCAAGCCTTATTAGCGCTAGAGGACTGGTCAAAATCATGGCTAGTGAAGATAAGTGAGGAGAAAACAACATGCACAGTGTTCTCCCTCTCAAATAAAACTCAGCAACCTAAGCTGGTATTGAATGGAAAAATATTGCGCCATGAAGAAAATCCAAACTATCTAGGAGTCACCTTTGATCGTCGCCTGACATGGAAGACACAGGTTGAGAAAAATCGAACAAGAGCAAGGCAGAGAATGGCAATCATGAAAAAGCTTGCTGGTACAACGTGGGAGCAGATGAGAAAGTTCTCAAGAAGTTATATACTGGACGGGTGAGGCCAGTACTGGAATATGGCATTGCAGCTTGGGCAACAGCAGCTAAGTCAAACTTTAACAAAATAAGTAGAGTCCAAAACCAAGGAATGCGAATCATAACTGGAAGCCTGAAGACAACGCCTATTAATGAACTAGAAAAGATCACTTGTTTACAACCAATGCAGGATAGAAGAGATAGCAGAGCCCAGCAACAAGCAGAAAAATTTAGAAGATTGACAGACCACCCTATGTACAACAGATTTAATGGTTTTGGAAAGGGAAGACTGAAGCGTAGCAACTTTGTAGAAACTGCAAAACGAAGGATTAGGGCAGATCCTATACTTAACATATCAACAGTCAAGCCCATACACAATGCACACAAGTTCCCAGCTTGGAGACAGCAGCAACTGCCTGAGATGATAGAAAACATTCCTGGTATTGAGAAAAAGAACACTCAGCATGAAACCGAAAGAAGAGAAATAACCCTGAACTACATAAAAGAACATTACCCAAGCAGGAATTGGACCCATGCATATACAGATGGATCAGCCAAAAATTCAATAGAGAATGGAGGAGGAGGAATTCTCCTAAATTTAAAAAATGGAGTGAAAAAAACACATTCAATGGCAACTGGAAAATTTTCAAGTAACTTCAAAGCGGAGGTAGAGGCTTTGAAAACTGCAGCAGAAATGCTCCTGATGGAGGAAAATAAAGAGAAGCAAATAGCTATCTTCACAGATGCAAAGTCAGCTGTCTCAATACTCAAGAGCAATAACAGCACAGAACTAACTGACCTAAGAGCAGCACTCCATGGTCTATGCCAGAAATCCAAAAAAGTTGTAATACAGTGGATCCCATCACATTGCAGTATACCTGGAAACGAAGAGGCTGACAGACTGGCAAAAGAGGGCGGACGACTACCACAGCCTGACATAGACATAACCTATAATGAGGCAAAGAGGTTGATAAAAAGCACTTATAGAACCAAATGGGAATCTGAGCATCCAGGCCATCAGAAGGATGATGCATATTACAAACTCGACCGAAGAGAACAAGTAGCAATCTTCAGACTCCGCACAGGACATAACAGGCTGAAATACCACTTGTTCAATAAACTAAAGATAGGAGATACCGATGAATGTAATTGTAGAACTGGAAAAATGACAGCAAAACATTTGCTGCAGGATTGCCCAACGTATGCAGAACAGAGAAAGATATTTTGGCCCACACCTGCTTCATTTGAGGACAAGCTCTATGGAGATATCAACAAGCTCAAGTTGACCGCAGCTTACTTTAACTACACACAGGTTGACATTTAAAGGTGCATGAAGACCCAGAGGCATGAAATGGAATATTGCTTGGATAGCAAATCCATTATGTGGAAAGTCCAAATCGAAAGCTCGCTGTGTGGGCTTCATAAAAGGTGGAAAAGTGTCCTAGTGGCACGAAATGGAATATTGCTTGGATAGCAAATCCGTTACGTGGAAAGTCCGAATCAAAAGCCCATTGTGTGGGCTTCATAAAAGGTGGAAAAGTGTCCTAGTGGCATGAAATGGAATATTGCTTGGATAGCAAATCCATTACGTGGAAAGTCCGTATCTAAAGCCCACTGTGTGGACTTCATAAAAGGTGGAAAAGTGTCCTAGTGGCACGAAATGGAATATTGCTTGGATAGCAAATCCATTACATGGAAAGTCCGAATCGAAAGCTCACTGTGTGGATGTCATCTGCAGACTGCATACTTCTGGTTTCCGGAAGAACAGCCTATGGTGAACGGAAGGCCCAATATACGGAAGTGAGGCTAAGCAGCCATGTGCAGGACGTGACGATTCCTTGGGTGAGCCCAGTACCAGAGCGCTATGTATCGGCTCTGCAATTATGGAAGCCTCCTTGGATGGCGGGGAATGCCCATGGTCTGCCCCTGCCTTCCCTTGAGGGCTGACCAGGATCTTTGGCTGTTCTATATGGACCAGCTGGGATGGGGGATAACACCACAACAGTGAGAGTCAAACGTCCTAAGAAACCCCCGGGAAGGTTAACCCGGTCAACAAATGCCCGCAGAAGTCGGATGTGTCGGCCTAACGGCGCAAGAACGCAGCTCTGCTGTAAACAGGCACAACGCAATCACATCCGAAAAAAAACTCCGGATGAACGAAGAAGAAGATCTCTCTCTCTCTCTCTCTCTCTCTCTCTCTCTCTCTCTCTCTCTCTCTCTCTCTCTCTCTCGCTTATCTAATACATCATCTCTCGCTTGTCTAATACATCATATCTCTCTGTCTCTCTCTCTCTTGTCTAATACATCATCTCTCTCTCTCTCTCTCTCTCTCTCTCTCTCTCTCTCTCTCTCTCTCTCTCTCTCTCTCTCTCGCTTGTCTATACATCATCTCTCGCTAGTCTAATACATCATCTCTCTGTCTCTCTCTCTGTCTCTCTTGTCTATTACATTCTCTCTCTCTCTCTCTCTCTCTCTCTCTCTCTCTCTCTCTCTCTCTCTCTCTCTCTCTCGCTCTCTCTTTCTCTCTCTCTCTCTCTCTCTTGTCTAATAATTCTCTCTCTGCCCCCCTCTTTGTCTGTCTTGTCTAATACATTCTCTCTCTCTCTCTCTCTCTCTCTCTCTCTCTCTCTCTCTCTCTCTCTCTTGTCTAAATTACTCCCACGTAAGGCTAACGTCTCTGTTCATCGCACCTGTTGATATGTCCCAGAAATATTTGTTCTTTCTTTATGATTGTGGCAAATGTTCTTGTAATATCTGCAGCACTCATTACTTTAGCCTTTGTCAGCCCACGCTTTATTGTCAACTTGGATCAGAAATTATATGTATAGTGTTCTTATTGATATGTTTATAGAAATTATCATGTATGTCAGTTGCTGTTAATATTGTTGATGTTGCAGCTGTTGTTGTTGATCGCAATCTTATTTATTTCTTCTTTTTTTTTTAAAACCAAGCCAACATTACAAACATGTCACACGTTTTGTTGATGTTGTGTTATGTTGTACTATTGTTGTGTTGTGTTCTTTTAAGTGTTGTATTGTGCTAATGTTGTGTTGTGATGTGCCGGATAATGTAAGTATTACAGCTGGCAGAATTGATATTTTGGCTGTTTGTGAACCCTGACTTTCCATTATTGTTTGCTTTCGTTCGCTTTGAACACAAGCGTGGTCCCCACACGTGCTTCTGCGTCTAGTAGTTGCCACTACCGGGGACTCACTGGACTGATGTTTGCGTGTGGATCAGCTTTCCCTATTCCCGTGGCCCTCGCCATCAGGCGAACCCAATCCTATTTCTGAGGTAGCTGCAATTTACGTACCCAAGTCAAGGACGAGAAGTCAACATTTTAATCCAACTGTCCAGTGTGGGAGTTGAACCCGCTACCTCGCACCAGCACGCCGGAAGTCTAAGAGTGAGCATTTATATCAATTCTGCGACGCTGACTTCTGAATATTACTCCTGTACGGCAGGAGGTTGGGGAGTGATGTTGGCTATTCCATCATCCAGGTAAACAGGCAGCACACTTATTTCATCACTGGCGTGAGATCTCCAAGCGTGGTGGCAAGTCTCGGGTACTGATTACTCACCATCATGTGACAGTCAGTTTGAAAGCGTGCAAGAAAGCCTACACTACGCGGTGACTGCCAAGGCAAGCATCCTTTGTCCCTCAGTTTCGGGGGGGGGGGGGAGATAGTGGCGTTAGCTGGTACAGATAACATAATAAAACAACCAAACATTCACCCAGGACGTTCATACGTAATACAAATATTCACAGAGAGGGTTCACAGGTAATACGAACATTAACAAAGGGGGTGCACAGGTAATACAAACATTCATACAGTAGGTTCACAGGTAATACAAACATTCACACAGGAGGTTCACAGGCGATATAATCATTCATATAGGAGGTTCACAGGTAATACAAACATTCACACAGGAGGTTCACAGGTTATACAAACATTCACCCAGGAGGTTCACAGGTAATACAAACATTCATACAGGAGGTTCACAGGTAATACAAACATTCACAGATGAGGTTCACAGGTAATACAAACATTCACACAGGAGGTTCACATGTGATACAAACATTCACCCAGGAGGTTCACAGGTAATACAAACATTTATACAGGGGGTTCACAGGTTATACAAACATTCATACAGGGAGTTCACAAGTAATACAAATATTCTCACAGGAGGTTCACAGGTAATACAAACATTCACACATGAGGTTCACAAGTAATACAAATATTCTCACAGGATGTGTCTTTCCTCTCGTGCCTAAGTTGGCGCATAGGGCAGAAGTCGTGGCTCTCTATGTTTGTGCGAAGCGTCAAACATTTGGAGCCAGACATCACAGGATGTTCACATCTAATACAAACATTCACAAAGGAGATTCACAAGTAATACAAAACATTCATACAGGAGGTTCACAATTAATACAAACATTCACATTACAGATTCCACAACTAATACAAACACTCACTCTGATGGTATAACTACTATTTATGTAGGTAATATGAGCAACACATTCGCAGGTATTGATTCGCACTCATGGAAGTCCACAGGCGTGAATAAGAGAACACCAGTTGGAATCCGTATGGGCCAAAAGCATTGTCTGTTGCTGTGTGTTCTCTAATTTTTATTTCTTGTTCTGTCTTCTATGAGTACCTGCCAATTCATGAACACGTATGGATCATGTTATTTCGGTTGTAGTGATTTCCCCCTGGGTATTAGTTTGGAGTCTGTTGACAATAAAATACTTACAACCAGTGGGGAGGGGCAAACTACACCAACCTAGACTGAACCCCAGTCAATCTGTGTGTGTCGTGGTGAGCTATGACCTGGCTAGTTCCTAATGTGTCGTGGTGAGCCATGACCTAGATATGTCCTAATGTGTCGTGGTGAGCCATGACCTAGATATGTCCTAATGTGTCGTGGTGAGCCATGACCTAGATATGTCCTAATGTGTCGTGGTGAGCCATGACCTGGGTATGTCCTAATGTGTCGTGGTGAGCCATGACCTAGATATGTCCTAATGTGTCGTGGTGAGCCATGACCTGGGTATGTCCTAATGTGTCGCGGTGAGCCATGACCTAGATATGTCCTAATGTGTCGCGGTGAGCCATGACCTGGGTATGTCCTAATGTGTCGTGGTGAGCCATGACCTAGATATGTCCTAATGTGTCGTGGTGAGCCATGACCTGGGTATGTCCTAATGTGTCGCGGTGAGCCATGACCTAGATATGTCCTAATGTGTCGTGGTGAGCCATGACCTAGATATGTCCTAATGTGTCGTGGTGAGCCATGACCTGGGTATGTCCTAATGTGTCGTGGTGAGCCATGACCTGGCTAGGTCCTAATCTGCCGTGGTGAGCTATGACCTGGGTATGTCCTAATGTGTCGTGGTGAGCTATGATCTGGGTATGTCCTAATGTGTCGCTGTGAGCCATGACCTAGATATGTCCTAATGTGTCGTGGTGAGCCATGACCTAGATATGTCCTAATGTGTCGTGGTGAGATATGATCTGGGTATGTCCTAATGTGTCGTGGTGAGCCATGACCTGGCTAGGTCCTAATCTGCCGTGGTGAGCTATGACCTGGGTATGTCCTAATGTGTCGTGGTGAGCTATGATCTGGGTATGTCCTAATGTGTCGTGGTGAGCCATGACCTAGATATGTCCTAATGTGTCGCGGTGAGCCATGACCTAGATATGTCCTAATGTGTCGTGGTGAGCCATGACCTAGATATGTCCTAATGTGTCGTGGTGAGCCATGACCTGGGTATGTCCTAATCTGCCGCGGTGAGCCATGACCTAGATATGTCCTAATGTGTCGTGGTGAGCCATGACCTAGATATGTCCTAATGTGTCGTGGTGAGCCATGACCTAGATATGTCCTAATGTGTCGCGGTGAGCCATGACCTGGGTATGTCCTAATGTGTCGTGGTGAGCCATGACCTAGATATGTCCTAATGTGTCATGGTGAGCCATGACCTAGATATGTCCTAATCTGCCGCGGTGAGCCATGACCTGGGTATGTCCTAATCTGCCGTGGTCAGCCACAATGACCTGGCTAGGTCCTAAATTGACGTAGTCAGTCATGACGTGGCTAGGTCCTAAATTACCTCTCCGTAGATGTGAAGTTCCGGTACCGGTCTTGCACACTCCGCTGGCGTTTTGGCTTGGAGAGGGGAGAAAAGAACTCTGTTAGACAGTGCCCGTGGAGATGTGCCTACACCAACCCTACCCGGATAGATGCAAGTCCCTGACAGAGCTGTGACGATTTTAGTGCTCTCGTGTTAAGTGAAGTCAAGAACATATATCACTGCACTCAGCACATTCCCATACATGCTCCGTTCTCAGCTTCAGCAGCCAGCGAAGAGTCCCACACGAATGGTACCAGTAGCAGTCTGATGATATGTTTGTCTGGCATTTTCTCGGAGTCCTGGGTGTCAGTCAGATCATCTGGTCACTCCCTGCAGCACCATTCTCTCCAGGCCGCGCTGATCTGTTTGTTCTTCCACATTATACAGACGATCCCAAATGGCTACAGCAATACCCCGCCAAGGGGTGCAAACCCAGCCAGTCTATCTACTTGCTCGTTTTCCACCACACCAGCATGTATTGGGGTAAAATCCAGTGGATGATCTCTGTGTTTGATATTTTAAGTAAAGTTTGCCCCTCCGCCAGAAGCCAGCCTGTTGAACGCTATTGAATCATGTCAAGATTTAAAACTCCAGGTCTTCCAGAAAATTCCATCGACCATCCATAAATTACGTAAACGGGTTCCCGAGATATTGATAATATGTCAACCGTATTTTAGAAAGAGCCACATAATTCTAGTACAGGGAGGCCCCGGCACCGCGGTTACGTTCTTGGAAAAGGCGGCGTTAAGCGAAATGACGTATAGCGAAACACTATTTCCCATAGAATTAAATGAAATACAGTGTATTGTGTACTACAGTAATGTTTATTTTGATGGCTGTTGATATTTATTGGCTAAATAAAGGTGGGTTAGAGGGCGAGTAGTAGAGTTAATGGGACCTAGAGGCATTACATTCTGCCTCTTCATCTGATGATGAAACTGTAACCTCTTCCTGCCTTTTCTCTGCTTGAAAAAAAAAATTGTCCAATGTCTGCTGCACAGCCTTTTTCCTTTTCTCTAAGTAAAGCTCCTTGTAACAGTTGATGGCGCTTGTTACTACCCTCGACACTTTGAAGCTCCGTTCTCTGCTCGGGTCATCCTCATTTAGTATGTCAATTGCCACATCAATGAAGTGAAAGAATTGTGACAAAGGTTTAGCAGTCAACATTTGAGGCTGGGGAAGGGGAGGGGAGGGGGTCTGAAATATGGTGCTCCTCTTCCTGCTAAGCTCTCTGCACGTTGAGTTGCATTAGGTCCTCATCATACAACTCTTCTCCATGTGAGGCAAGCAACTCATCAATGGAAGCTTAACCCATCTCTTCAAAGCCAGCTTTAGTGGCTAAGTTAGCGATCTGTCGTCGAATAGCATGAATGTCGTCAAATTCACACAAATTCACACATTCTGGCCAGTTTTCGCCGCGCAGCAGTCATGCGTGCTGACGTTACCTCACTCCACAGTGGCAGATTTAAAGCCAGGCGCAGTCTTCTCATCTTTCGAAATGTAAGTACTTGGTGGCAGTCTTTACCAATAAAGCCCTGTCTCGTCAACGTTGATGACTTGCTTGGGAGAGTAACCACCCTCCTCAATCATGGCCTTTACCTCTGCAGGGAAACGCTCTGAAGCTACAACATCAGTACTCGCCGCTTCACCAGTTGTCTGAATGTTGTGCAGGTGTCAACGCTTCTTAAAGCGCTCAAACCAACCATGACTCGCTCCAAAACGACGCTATGGCGGAGCGTAGTGACGTAAAGCGAAGTTTTCTCCCCAATGTGACAACGACGTTGTAGCGAAACGACGTAAACCGAAGAGACGAATAGCGGGGCCTCCCTGTAATTAATGAATTCGCTATTTATCGGCAGTCGCTATAAAATATCTCAACTGCTTCTGCCAAACATCAGCACCTTTATCCAGTTAGGTTAACCATGAGTGTAAATTGTCACATTACTTCTCATCAATAGAGGGTAATTAGTACCTGACAAGAAATCAATAACCCAAATTTAATGTCGCGTAAATAGTTTAAAACGGATCACTTGCTGTATTGCTGCCCAGCAGAGAAATTGTTTCGTTAACTCAAAGTTGCAGGTGCGTATTTTCATATTTATCAGAGGTTGTCTCTAACGTTGTTCTGTTTATCTTAATGCAACTCAGCTTTGAGCACTCAAATGTTGTATAGAACCTGCTCTCTTGTATGGTAGTCAATCATGGAGCGTGAACGAACAATTTAGAAAGAGCTTGGAGGCAACGTAGATTTGGTTACTGAGACGGGTACTGCAAATATATTAGACTTCATGAGCAATTAACAAGGCGTTCATAGAAATGACTAATTAAACAAGGGTATTACATACCAAGATAACGAGACACCGTTCTTTGGTCGTGCGATGAGGAGAGAGGTGCCTGGAAAATGTCGCGATTACTGCAACGGCAGGCGAGGCAGGGACAGGCTGAGACAAACGAAGCTGGATGAACTGAGACGGTGGCATGGGGGATTATGGATAGATCTGATCCAGAAAACCACGGACCAGATCTGTGGAGAGGTATGAACATCTGCGCAAGTTGGCGGGGCACATGATGGTGAATTCACATCTAAGGTGCTCTTACTAAAGAAAATTGTTGCCTGACATAAACGCTTAGGCTACTAAATCCAAACTACCAACTACAGTGTGGAAAACAGTATTCACGTGCTATATAAAGCCTGTGCTATTGTATGCGTGTGAGACACGGACAGCAAGCAAACAAGCGTTAACATCTGATTGCAGAAGAAATGTGATTTTAGAGGAAAACGCAATGATGTGACGAATGGCTAAAATAACGAATGCTGTGGTCTGCCAAGAAGCAGATGAAAAACCATAACTTTATGTGAGAAGAAACACATTTGAAAGCGAATTGGTAGATAGCAAACTGGGTGGGAAGTTAACCAAATTAAGACAAAGCGATAAATATCCAGATGGCTTGCCACGTGGCACAATGGAGACAATAACATAGGTCTGATCCATGGCTGGTGACTGGGTGAGATGTCCAACCATTATTGTCGTGTGTATCGGCATGACATACGATAATTTTGAAATAAATTGTAAACATGCTTATTAGAAGATGGGAAAATAATACATTCATTCGGATGTCAGCATGACCGAATGGACAAGAGGTTGTGTTCTTAAACATCCGGTGTGCTAATGCCTTGATAGAGGGTTAAACCCCGGCACCGGTAGTTGGACTAAAATGTTGACTTCTCGTCCTTGACTTGGGGATGTAAATTACATGTACCTCAGAAGTCGGAGAGGGTTTGCCTGATGGCGAGGGACACTGGTAATAGGGAAAGTTAATCCACATGCCAGTCCAGTGTACTAGAAGAAGTACCACATGTATGGACTACGCTAGAGTTGAAAGCGGGTGAACGAGAATACATGTGGGTAATGTTGAAGTCCTCAAATAGACAATACAAACTATATCGCAATGTCATAAACCATCTAACAGGCTGTTTATTGTTGTTTTTGTTGTTGTTGTTGTTGTTGTTGTTGTTGTTACTATTATTATTATCAACATCATCATCATCATCATCATCATATACCAAGGTCATCATACACCAAATTACACATAGTTAACTTATAACGCTAATTAACAGGTGTATTGGTCGTTGTCTAATATTAGGGTTTGCCTAAAGAGATCGTACATAACAAATTAAGGTTAAACCATTCAGGTTACTGTTAAATGTGAGGCGGGGAACGCCCTGGTTAGATAACTGTACCGGGTCTCGGGTGCATCCCTGGTGCTACTAAACTACTACAGGTGGGCGGACAACATCAAGAGATGAACTGGTAGAAGACTGATTGGGTGAAGACTCTGGTTAGACGTTGATGGAGACTGATCAAAGCCTTTCTTCAGTGCGGAGGCAGCCTTTAATTTTTTCTTCTTCTTCTTCTTCTTCTTCTTCTTCTTCTTCTTCTTCTTCTTCTTCTTCTTCTTCTTCTTCTTCTTCTTCTTCTTCTTCTTCTTCTTCTTCTTCTTCTTCTTCTTCTTCTTCGTCTTCTAGTTTTACTCCATTTATTTCAATGAAATATTGGAAGAGATATAAGGATCTCTTGTGTGCTCTTTCTAATGCTCTTTGTAAGTCAGTATTAATTTCTCTAAGGTTGTTCTTGATACCATCACTTCATCTTTTACATGTTCTTCCCCTTTGATTCTTTGAGATAGATGGCACCAGATCATTCTTATGAGGTGCCAAAACCATTTAATCCGTGTTTCTTTGATTTAACGAAGTAATGTAGCTTTACAGAGCACATTGCGGAAAACACAGACCGTTACGGTGACTAGCCTTCATCGGCAAACAAATTTACCGACGTTGGCCTTACTTAGTGTTATTTTATATTGTTTACATTTCCACAGCTTTACTGCAGTTTCACACATTTCATTCATACTTTGATTTAATACTGATGATGATAATAATGCTGATGATGATATCAATCATAGGAATACTTGTTGAATGACAATAATCATGATGATCACACATAACCACACACACACTTGCTGCCAGGCAGGCACGCATAGACACACGCACACATATATGCATGCACACATTAAGCCTGCATTCAGTTTGTCACATATCGTCCGCTACAGGAAGATGCAGTTTCTTGTAGGCGTTTCACTGCTCGTGGCGTTCTCGTGTCTCCTGCCGCCACACACCGAGGCCTATCGCGAGCCCGAGGAGGAAGGTAAGTGAGCTGGGGACTTTGTAGTCAACGAACTGTTTGTGGGTAAATGTTGCGGGTAAACGGGGAATCGTGTTACAGAAAAATGAATCTTGTTACAAAAAGGTGGATCATGTTACAGTAAGGTAGATCATGTTACATAAAGGTGGATCTTGTTACAGAAAGGTGGATAATGTTACACAAAAGTGGATCATGTTACAGAAAGTGGATCTTGATGTCCCGGTCTGGTACTTATATGTTGGAATCTGGGCTCTCTGGCGGACGTAGGTACCTGGAAATGTTATGAGAAGTAAACGCAACCAATGTGGTATTGATGGCATGGCCTGGAGAGAGCCGGGATATATACAATATGGAGCTCGCACCATGTGCCAAACACGCATGTTGGCCTTCAAAAGAAGACTTTACGTTGGTCATCTGATACCACATACTCCTAGAGGCCTATACAAGAGGTCTTTACGTTGGTAATCTGATACCACATACTCCTAGAAGCGTAGAAAATGTGCCTTTAAGTTGGTAATCTGAAACCAAATACACCTCACAGCCTAGACATTGGGTCCTTTACTCTACTTACAAAGTTACCTAAAGCATACTGACGTTATATGAAAGGCATTTTGTTGCATAAATTTGACCAACCTAACGCTCTCATCCCATCTTGTTTCTTTTGTACCTTGCGGTGTCCAGGTGAAGTATAAACAGCGAGAGAGTGCCCGTTTATGGGCTTCATGTATTGATATTCCCACAGACTCTGCTATTCCCTCTGTCCATCGTTTACGTGGTCGGCCTCTTCCTCTGCTTCCATCTGGTCTGTACATCATTGCTTGTTGTGGTATACTGTTAGTTGGTAACTTAGTTACATAAACGGACCATTTGACTTGCTACCTTCTAATAAAATCTAGCGCTGCTATAACCCCTACTTTGGTTCTGATTTCTTCATTTCTGATTTTCTCTCCTCTTGATACATTGAGTATTCTTCTCGGGAATTTCATTTCTTTTGTTGTGATTTTTCGTTTCTCCTTTTCTGTCATTGTCCAAGTTTGGTGTTGGTAGCATAGCGTTGGTAGGAAGATTGTATTACAGAGTGCTTTCTTAGCAAATCTTAGTAATTCTTAGTAATACATGTTTGTTCTTTAGTATTGGTGCAATTTGTCCAGTAAGCTGGTTTGCCTTATTGCAAATATTTTCGATCTCGTCCTTTGTTTTGCCATTGGATGATATTATACTTTCTAGGTACTTGAAGCTCTTTACTGGATTCAGGGGGTGTTCTTGTAGGTGAATCGTTGTTGTGTTTTTTCTTTGGTTAAAGTCATTACCTCTGTTTTACTGGTGCTAATTTTCATGTTATGTTCCATACACACTTAAGACTATTCATGTGATCTTGTAATTCTGCTTCTGATTTTACTATTAGTGCTTGATCATCCGCAAATAGGAGTTCTTCAATGGCGTAATTTACCGATGGTTCTTCTTCTGTGTTCTGTTCGTCATGCGATGTTCTTGCTATCTCTGTTTGGCTAGTTCCCTTACATATGCTGTCTATATAGGTTATGAACGGGGGGGGGGGGGGGGCACAACCTTGTCGTACTCCAGATCTTATGGCGAAGGGTTCTGAGTGTCCTCCATTTGTTCTCACAATGCATTCACTATTGTTGTATAATCTTCTACATACGTTTGTTAGATGTCAGTCCGATTATCTTAATTTTTCTACAAGCAGTATTAAAATCCCTTGCCGGCTTGACAGGCCAAACGCAGGTTTAGGACACAAATCTGACCAAGGGGAGTCCATCCCCCCTAGCGAGCCAGAGCCTCGATGGCCCATAACCTCGCGGTCATGGTTTCCCAGTCACCGCTTTGGGGTGGTGGGATTGACTTGTGTAGTCTGCGGGTCATCGGCAGGCTACTAACTTTCACAGCCTCACCCCTCCCGGGAGAGGCTTGCCGATCCCAACCCTGCTGGCTGCAGGGCCAGGCGTTCTCCACACCTTGTAGACCTAACGCACACTAACGTCATTTGAAAGGAATTTGGTTTTTATATATTTGACCAACTTAACGCGTACTGACGATTTTTGGAAGACATTTGTTTGTATATACATATTTATCAACCTAACGAGTAGTTACAATGTTTGAAAGACCTGTTGTTGTGTATGTGTGATCAACCTAAGGCACATTGACGATATTTGGAAGACATTTTATTGTATATATTTGACCAACCTAACGCACACACACTGGAGCTGGTCTCCCTGGTCTAGGAGTTAACGTCTTTCTTCGTAATCTCGTATATCCACGTGAGGAACGTAACCTGCGCGAGAACCGGTAGCGGTTCTCGCCGCGTTGGTAACTTAGGGGTATGTGACCTTTCGCTTAGAAATCACTGGCAAACTACTGAGAGAAATCTTGCCAAGAAATCAGCCGAAAGTTTCTGATGTTGACAGCGATGTCCTGTAAATATATGCACACACACACACACAAAAAAGAAAACGCTCACTTACATTATTTGAAAGACATTTTGTTGTATATATTTTATCACTGGCACTGGCGATTTTTAAAAGACATGTTGTTGTATATGTGTGACCAACCTAAGGCACATTGACGGTATTTGGAAGACATTGTATTGTATATATTTGACCAACCTAACGCACACTGATGCTATGTAAAACGCATTTTATTGTACACCTTTTAACAACCTAATGCGTACTGACGATGTTTGAAAGGCATTTTGTTGTATATATGTGATCGACCTAAGCTATGCTGACGTTATTTGAAAGATATTTGGTTGTATATATTTGACCAACCTAACGCGTACTGATGATTTTTGAAGAACAGTTTGTTGTATATATGTGACCAAACTAAGGTACACTGCCGATTTTTGAAAGACATTTTATATAAATATCCATCCATCATGTGTCATGCCTGAAAGCGTGGGCGGCCATGACTAGCCATTTCACTCGATCACCAGAGGCGTGGATCAGCTCAGTGTTCCTGTCTCGACCATGCCATGTGGCCAAGCCATCCAGGTATTTACTTCTCGGTCTTCCACTTGGTCTGTTCCCTTCGATCTTGCCAGTTGTCACCAAGTTCTCCAATCCATTTCTTCTCATAACATGTCCAAAAAATGTTGACAGTCTACGTCTAATTTCTCTAATCAATATACGATTTTCATTTGTTTCATGTAATAATTGGTCATTGGTTTTTCTCTCTGTCCATGGTATTCTTTGCATTCTCCTCATAAACCACATTTCTACAGCCATCAGATGTTTTTCAGCTTGACTGCTCATTGTCCGAGTTTCACATCCATACAAAAATACAGGCTCTAAGTAGCACCTCAACACTTTTATTTTCTCGTTTCATTTGACATCTTTTTATTGGTCAGTATGTGTTTCATCTTGCTAAAGGATACTTTCGCCATGGCGATTCTTGTTCCAATCTTTTCAAGGCATCTCCCATCAGATGTCATGACTGTTCCGAGATAGTTGTACCGATTCACTTCTTGAAGAATATTCCCATTTACTTGTATATTGCATTGCGGTATTTCTTTCTTGCTAGTGACTATCATAATCTGTTTATTTTTACAGTTTAATTCTAACCCCAGTTGTTCACTGTGTGCAACAACCACAAGTACTAATTGTTGCAGATCCTGCTCATTGTCTGCAATCAATACTGTGTCATCTGTATATCTAATGTTATTAATGTTTCGTCCTCCAATGATGATTTCATTTATATCTTCTACATTTCTGAAAATATTTTCACTGTATAGGGAAAATAGATCTGGAGACATTACACATCCCTGTCTCACACCTCTCTTAATAGACTGATATTGCCCCACTTCATTATCAATCCATATGGCAGCTTGTTTTTTCCAATATATGTTTTTTTTATAAGTCTAATGTCTTTCCCATCAATTTGTAGATCTGCAACATCTCTACCATGTTGACATGTCTTACTCTATCGAAAGCCTTTGTGTAGTCAATAAAACAAAGATGTATATCCTTGTTTACTTCTATAGCACGTTCAATAACTGATCGCAGCATATACATCGCATTTACTGTACCCTTTCCTTCTACAAACCCACATTGTTCTTCCCCTATTTCAGGTTGTATCTTCTTCCTCACTCTTTGCATGATAATTCGTAGCAAAATCTTTGTGATGTGACTCATTATACTAATTGTTCTATGTTGATCACATTGCAAGGATCCTTATTTCTTTGGAATTGCAACATTGGCACCTTGCCGTCTTGACAGACGATAGTTTGTGCTTTAAAAAGGCATAATAACTTTTACCTATGGCGGTAGCGAATGTGACTGATAAGGCCAATTTGCGCTGTAAATGTCCGTTCACAGTGGGTGCATGTGAACACGTGGTCATTTCCACCATCATGCACCATCTTACGTCTCAAACGCTCGGTGTGTGACTTATCTGCAATAATTTTCTCCATGCAACACGTTCAGCGGCGACTTGCTCCCAATGTGCATTATCAATGCCTGTATCAATCATGTCCCGCTTACACACATCTTTGTATCGTAGTAGAGGCCGACCCTGATATCTCTTACCCTTGTGTAATTCACCAAAAAAGATGTCCTTTGGTATTCTACCATCATCCATCCTCCTAAGATGTCCTATCCATCTAAGTCTACGAAGACTGAGCATGGAATAAACTGCCACACAACCTGATCTTTCCAATACTTCAGTATTTGTGATTTTGTCTTGCCACTTAATACCAAGAATTCTTCGCAGACACCACATATGAAAGCTGTTTAAATGTTCCTCTTGGTGTGAGTAAGTTGTCCAGTTTTCACTGCCATAAAGAAGAGTACTAAGGACACACGCTTGATAGACAAGGACTTTTGTTTTTGCAGTAAGCTTCCTGTTCTCCCAGACTCTTTTTCTTAACCTGTTCATTGTTGTTGCTGCCTTACCAATCCGGATGTTGATTTCCTGATCTAGGGATAATTTGCTATTTACCACTGATCCTAGATATGTAAAATGGTCTACCATCTCTAGTTCGGCGTCGTCAATAAAGATTGATGGTACCCCATGTGCACCTTGTGACATAATCTGTGTCTTCTTTTTGCTAATTGTTAAACCAAATTCAGAACAAGCATTGGAGAATGCAGATAGTAGACATTGCAATTCTTCCTCAGAGTGGGTCGTAACTGCAGCATCATCTGCAAAAAGCAACTCTCTGATCAGTACCCTCCTAATTTTAGTCTTGGCCTTCAATCTCTGAGCATTGTAGAGGCCGTCATCTGAGCTTGAGTGAATGTATATACCACCATCCTGATCACGAAAGGCATATTTCAGTAGAAGTGAAAAGTATATTCCAAAGAGGGTGGGAGCTAGTACACAACCTTGCTTAACTCCACTCTTGATTTCAAATTCTTCAGAAGTTGCACCATCAAACTTGATTATACCCTTCATGCCTGTGTGGAACGATTCCACAATGGACAGAAGAGTTGGGGGGCAGCCAATATTCCTTAGTGCCTTGAACAGACCCTCACGACTGACCTAATCAAATGCCTTTGTGAGGTCGATGAAGGCAATAAACAGTGGCTGATTCTGTTCACGGCATTTTTCTTGCATTTGTCGCAATGAGAATATCATATCAATGGTAGACCGGTTCTGTCGAAAGCCACACTGTGATTCGGGGTAGACTTGATCTCCTGGGACTTGAAGTCTGCGCAGAACAATTCTGGCAAATACTTTTCCAACAATACACCGAAGTGAGATACCCCTATAGTTGTTGCAGTCGCTCCGATCCCCCCTTGTTCTTGTACAGTGTTATGATGCTTGAATCTTTGAAATCCTGTGGGACTTGTCCTTCTCGCCAGCATAGCTCTATTAGCTGGTGGATCTGTAGAGTGAGTGTGTCTTGCCCACTCCTGATAACCTCTATTGGAATCCCATCCTTACCTGGAGCCTTGCCAGATGCAAGTTCATTTATAGCACACTTAACTTCTGTTATGGTGGGAAGTGTGTCCAGGTGGTCAAGAGTTGGTAGAGCCTCTATGGCGTTGAGGGCATCATCCGCTAGTTTGGTCTCACTTGAGTAAAGCTCCAAATAGTGCTCTACCCATCTGTCCATCTGCTGTTTCTTATCAGTGATGATTTCTCCAGTCAAGGTTTTCAATGGTGCACTTCTTTTGATCACTGGACCACAGGCTTTCTTTATTCCTTCATACATGCTTCTTATGTTTCCCTTATCACTTGCGATTTGAATGGACTCACATAACTTGATCCAATAATCATTTGCACACTGCCTGGCAGCCTTTTGCACATCCTTCCTAGCTTGCCTTAGCTCACTCAGAGTGTTACGCGTTGGTCTTTCCTTGTTTCTTAAGAGAGCTTTCTTCTTCTTATCAATCAAGGGCTGCAGAGTCTCGCTGTTTGCCGCAAACCAGTCCTGCCTCTTATGATCCACAGTGCCGTAAACCCCTACGGCAGTTTTATAAAGAGTTTCCTTAAGTTGACCCCACTTTTCATTTACTGTACAATTTTCTGGTGTATCAGTGAAAGCGTCTTCAAGTTGCTGTTGAAACTGAAAGCACTTGTCAGGATCGTGAGTGTTAATAATATTAATCCTGGGGGTAGATTGGTGCTTAGTTGTGTAGATTCTCTTTGGTCTCAGTCTAACCCTTGCAACAACCAAAGAATGATCCGTATCACAGTCAGCACTGTGGTAACTTCGAGTCAATGATATATGGTTCAGATGTTGTCTCCGTGTGATGATGAAGTCCAGCTGGTGCCAATGGCCGGATCTTGGATGTTTCCATGTGACCTTATGCATCTCTTTTGTTTTAAAAAAGGAGTTTGTAATACATAGGTCATTACTGGTGCAATGCTCCAGCAGCCTTTGCCCATTTTCATTCATGCGACCGATGTTGTATTTTCCAAGGCACACTGGCCATGAACTCGAGTCCTTGCCCACACGAGCATTGAAATCACCGAGCATATAAATGTAGTCAGATTTTGGAACTGCCTTGATCACGGAGTCTAACTCCTCATAGAACGAATCCTTCACATCATCAGAGGAATCGAGTGTCGGTGCATATGCAGTAATAATGGTGGCAAACCCACAAGAGGTTGCCAAGCGCAGGGATAATAGTCTTTCATTTCCTCCTGCTGGAATTTCAATCATTCCCAGTAGCGAATTCTTCACTGCAAAGCCCACACCGTGTTGCCTTTTTTCTGCCTGCCCTCTACCCTTCCAAAAAAAGGTGTAATTGTTTTCCCTGAGTGACCCTTCCTCAGCGAGGCGAGTCTCCTGCAGGCCAGCAATATCAATGTTAAGACGATTGAGTTCGGCATCAATCACAGCCGTTTTTCTCACATCGTCAATATTGGTCAAGTCAGTGGAAAATCCTGGACACATGGTTCTCACGTTCCAGGTTGCAAGCCGTAGCTTGAGGTTTCTATTTTTATTTATGTTTGTACCTGGTGCATTGGTTTTACAGCCTGCGATTCAGATTTTGTCCTAGCCCCAAGCACCCATTGAAGCAGGCAGGCTGTGGCGGATCAGCACCCAATTGGCCGGGGGCTGCCCAGCTTGAGGCGGGCGGTAGCTGATCAGTGACACCTGTAGGTGTCTCCCACCGTCAGAGGCAACGCGTGGCGCCCCATGTCTACGCCAACTGACAGGGACTTATAACCCGTAACAGTTGCCTCTCGCTTTGATTCCGAGACCAGTTAAGACCAGGGATGGAGTTATTGCCTCTCCATAGCACAAAGCCTGGGCTAAAAGATAGAGATCATGTGTTGCCCATGCAGCATGATCCCTCTCTCGGCCTGCCTAGTTTACTCCAGAGGAAAGGTAACACCCCTACATCTGGAACAAGACAAGCTGCAGAAGCTGCCGGATCAGCAAAGCAATGCTCTAACTGTCCGCCTGTCGGAGCTTCGATCCTAGACCAGTCGCCAACCAAGGCTTAGGGCCTGGTCTACCCTGCCACGACAATTTTGTCTTTAGCTTGCATTTCCTCGCACCAGGGTAAGGCTTATACCCTCCTAATTGCGCTCTTCCGCCCGAAGCCGTTGGCACAATGTGGGGTGTCGGGTTTGGTAAGCGCCGCCCAACATTCGGCGCTAACAAAAAGCAGGTAGTACCGTCTACTGTTATACGGTAGCTCAGTCATATCTGACTAAGACCTGACACAATTTGGGATTGCAATAAATACAGAATTACATAATTCAGAAGGTATCTCTCCGGTATCATATAATGTGTTCAGCAGTCTGGTGACTTGATCTATTCCATATTCTTCTAAAGCTTTAATCATTTCTGTTGTGATGTTACCTGAACTCGGAGTCTTGCCAGCTTTTAATATGTTTAAGAACATTCCGAACCTCCATCCTCAAAATTGCTGGTCCTTCATTACTAAATCTAATATCATACTGTTCATCTCTGTTATCATCATACAGGTTTTTCAAATAATCTGACCATACATGTAGAATCTGATCTCTTTTTATAGTATGATTTTGCCATCTTTAGTTTTTAGACAGCCTGCTGATGTACTTCTTCTTTTATTAATAAGTTCCTGAATTCTTTTGTGCACTAATTTGATATTTTTACTGTTGTGTTGTTTTCAATTTCTATGCAATTTTTCTAAAGCCATGCTTCTTCTGCCTCCTTCATAATATTCTGAATTGTCTGTGAATTTCTTCATATTTGGCAAGATTAATTTTGTTGAGTCTTCTTGTTTCAATTAGTTGTAAAATTTCTTCAGTAATCCATTTCTTACGACCCATCTTCTTTAATTTTGGAATAGTTGTTTCTGCAGCCAAACTGATTGAATTCTTCAACATTTCCCATTGATCATCCACATCTTGAAACAGGATATCTAGATCAGACAATATATCAAATTTGTTCTGTACTTCTATGTTGAATTTGTTTTGTATTTCCTTGTCATTTCTCAATATACACAGATCATATTTAGTGTTTCCTGTTATATACTTGACTTTCTTTAGCTTTACCCTCAGTGTACCTGTAAGTAATCTGTGGTCACTATAACAATCAGCACTGGGAACTGTTTTTGCAATTGTTAACGCATTTCGAAACCTTCTTTTAATCAAAATGTAATCAATCTGGTTACTAATCCTGCTATCAGGACTCCTCCAAGTCCATACTCTTCTAGGGTGTTGTTTAAACCAGGTGTTTCCTACAATCATTTCCTGCTCTTTTGCCCACTGTACAAGTTTGTATCCTCTTTTGTTTCTCTCTCCCAAACCATGGTTTCCCACTGTGCATCCATCACCTTGATTTCCTACTTTTGCATTGAAATCACCTATTACGATGTTTATTTCTGAATTTTTAAATTTCTTTAAAGCAGACTCTATGTCATTATAAAATTCCTCTACACTATCTTCACTGGATTCTGCTGTTCGTGCATATATTTGAATAATGTTTATGCTAAAAGGTCTGCCGCTTAATCTAACTAGTAGAACTCTGCCTGACCCAGCCCAATATCCTTGAATAGATTTTCATGTTTACCGATCCAAGATAATTGCTACCCCCCCCCCCCCCCCCCGGGTCGAGCTTCTCCTCCAGAATAAATAGTCTTAAAATCTTCATCTATCTTAATGCCTGCTCCTGTCTATCTCGTTTCGCACATCCCTAAAATGTTAATTTTCTCTCTTTCCATTTCATATTTGATGTTATCTCATTTTTCGTCGTCGTTTAACGTTCTAACATTCCATGCTGCTAACTTTAATGTCTCTGGCCTTGTCTTGCGATGATCGGTAATTAGGCGAATCATAATGAACTAGGCACTTTTAAAGAAGGTAGTTTGCCGTTGCTTGCCTTCATTGGCAGTGACCATACTGGTCGGTGACGCCAGCCATTGTCTCGTGAAAGAGACCATAACCAACAACTATCTGTCGGTTGCTCTCATAATTTCATCCACCACCTGCCTTCCGTGGCTTCTTTTGAACACTTCCAATAAACGAATACGAAATAACACCACATAATCCACAGGAAAATGCTAAAAACGTCTCCCGAAGAATGAACGATAGGTCGTCGCCATTTTCACCGGATATATATATGTATATATATATATATATATATATATATATATATATATATATATATATATATATATATATATATATATATATATATATATATATATATATATATATATATATATATATATTTGAACAGCCTTACGCACACTTACGCTATTTGAAAGACATACTCTTGTTTATATTTGATCAACCTGATTCACACTGACGTTATTTGAAACACATTGTGTTGTACATAATTTATCAACCTAACACGTACTGACGATGTTTGAAAGACATTTTGTTGTACATATTTTATCAACCTAACGCGTACTGACGATGTTTGAAAGACATTCTGTTGCATATATTTGACCAACCTAACGCATACTGACTATATATGAAACAAAATTTGTTGTCCATTTGACCAAGATGAGTTGGAGTGCAACCGTTCGGTGGATGTGGCTATAGTTGGAGCCGGAACCGCAGGAACGTATGCGGCCTACAAGCTACGAAATGCAAACTTGTCCATCGAACTGTTGGAGTACTCCAATCGTATTGGTGGGCGCACGTACAGCTGCCAGGCAAAGAATAGTTCAGAAGTCCTAGTCGAGCTTGGCACCATGAAGTTTATTCAGGGAAAGCATGTCCGGGTTGAACAACTGGTAGGAGAACTGGGTAAGGTTTAACCCTCATTCATTATGACAGAGTAACTAGCTATAACAAGGATTAACTCTCATTCATTATGACATTGTAACTAGCTCTAACAGTGTTTAACCCTCATTCATTGTGACTTTTTAACATACTGTAGCTAACTCTAAATATGTTAAATCCTCATTCATTGTAGTATACTGTAACTTGCTCTAGCAATGTTAAATCCTCATTCGCTGTGGTATTAATATACTGTAACTAGCGTTTGGAATGATAATACATCATTCATTGTGATATTCATATTCTAACTAACGGTAACAATGCTAAATCCTCAAGTATTGTGACATTATTTTACTGTAACTTGTGTTAGCAGTGCTAAATCTTCTTGCACTGTGTCATTAATAAGATGTAGCTAGTGCTAGTTGGCTAGTTAGTCACAAGATCATTCTCATTGCACATCAACACGTTCTGTCATTAAGTGCTCAGATCCTCTCCCCAACATCTCACTGAGCGTGTAGCGACTGACGACACCAGTTCTATGATGGCTGACTTCTTCTTTGGCTCCACACATATCGCTTTTACTGAATCTCTCTCTCTCTCTCTCTCTCTCTCTCTCTCTCTCTCTCTCTCTCTCTCTCTCTCTCTCTCTCTCTCTCTCTCTCTCTCTCTCTCTCTCTCTCTCTCTCTCTTCTCTCTCTCTCTCTCTCTCGTTCCCGACCAACTAAATAACTAACTGACTGGCTTAACTGATTAACCAACTAGCTAAATAAGTGACAGACTGATTACCTGACTGACCGAGTGACTGACTGACTGAGTGACTGACTGACTGAGTGACTGTGCCACAGTGTAACCTCGTGAACCTGGTACTCCCGCACAGGTCTGACCGCTGTCGATTTCCTGGAGGGCAGAGCCGAGGAGAAGACTTACTTCCTGCGCGGGCAAACTATAACGTCAGAACAGATCCAGTCTGGGGATCTGCCCTTCCGGCTCAGTGCCAAGGAGAAGGCAAACCAGGGCAGACTGGCTCAGTGAGTGCAAGCACGCACGCATACACATATACACACACTCATTCACACTCACACACCCACAATACACCACACCCACACACGCATACGACACTACATCCACACACGCACAAGACACTGCAACTACACACACATACACACACACACACACAACACTACCTACACAAACACATACAACACTACACAAAAACACAGCGGATAGTACACATACGACACTACACACAAACAGACCCGACACTACACAAACGAACACACACGACACTGTAAACACACACACACACACACACACACACACACACACACCACTATACACTACGCAAACAAACACACACACGACACTACACGCACAAAAGACACTACACACAAACCCACACACAAGACAATACACACAAACACACACACACAAGACACTACACAAAAACACAGCGGAGAGTACACATACAACACTACACACAAACAGACCCGACACTACACATACGAACACACACGACACTACAAACACACAAACCCACACCCACACACACCACTACACACTACACAAACAAACACACACACGACACTACACACACAAAAGACACTACACACAAACACACACATTCAAGACAATACACACAAACACACACACACACACAAGACACTACACACTCGCAAGACACTGCGCTAGTGTTATGAAAGCTCATATTACCTGTTGTATTGTTGTTGTAACTCTGTCCGCTTTCTCTCCCCACAATACTACCTACCCAAGTGTATGAGTCCACGATTGACAGTGAGGTTACACAACGAAGATCAAGTTATCATTTGCTTGATTTATTCTCATGATCTTTCTCTTTCCCTTATGAATTTGTAGAGCCAGTTGTGGGGACTTCCCAAGAAGTGTATGTAATTAATCTGGCTAAACTAAATATGCCGACCGTCCTGGCGAAGGGGTTAACGACTTTCTCCGCAATCTCGTATATCCACGTGAGGAACACAGATGCGCGAGATTCGGCAGCGGATTGATTCGCGTTAGTTACTTACGGGTATGTGACCCGGTCGCTCAGAAAGCAATGGCAAACTACTGAGCGTAATCTTGCCAAGAACATCAACAACACCTGAAAAAGCTGGTGTTGAGTGCAATGTCCTGTAAGGAATGTGTGTGTGTGTGTGTGTGTGTTCGAGTCGCGCCAGTGACTTATGAGAGTATGGAGCCGGTCGCTCAGAAAGTCGTGGCGTGCTGATGAGCGTAATCTAGCCTAGGAATCAACATACAGCTGAAAGATGCTGGTGTTGACCGCAATATCCTGAAACAGGATGGAAACTCGAAAAGAAAAAAAAGAAAAAAAAAAAAATATATATATATATGCAGTGCATTAACATCAGTTTCATAGTAGGCCTTGTGTAGAGCAGAGCACTGGGTCCCACATGAAATCGAAATATAAACGGTCATTGAAACTACATGGAAACAGAAGAAGAGGCCAACCATGTAAACGATAGACAGAGCGAATAAAAGAATCGGTGGGAATCTCGATATATGAACCCAATAAACGGGCACTCTCCCGCTGTTTATGCTTCAGCTCGAC
>JACEFZ010011455.1:915000-932500 GCA_014155875.1 Cepaea nemoralis
TACATCAACTCACTACAACATCACATACATCAACTCATTACAACATCACATACATCAACTCACTACAACATCACATACATCAACTCACTACAACATCACATACAGTAACTCATTACAACATCACATACATCAACTCACTACAACATCACATACATCAACTCATTACAACATCACATACATCAACTCATTACAACATCACATACATCAACTCATTACAGCATCACATACATCAACTCATTACAACATCATATACATCAACTCACTACAATATCACATACATCAACTCACTACAACATCACATACATCAACTCACTACAACATCACATACATCAACTCACTACAACATCACATACATCAACTCATTACAACATCACATACATCAACTCATTACAACATCACATACATCAACTCATTACAACATCACATACATCAACTCACTACAATATCACATGGTGCAACTCATTACAACATCACATACATCAACTCACTACAATATCACATGTTGCAACTCATTACAACATCACATACATCAACTCATTACAACGTCACATACATCAACTCACTACAACATCACATACATCAACTCATTACAACATCACATACATCAACTCACTACAACATCACATACATCAACTCACTACAACATCACATACAGTAACTCATTACAACATCACATACATCAACTCACTACAACATCACATACATCAACTCATTACAAAATCACATACATCAACTCATTACAACATCACATACATCAACTCATTACAGCATCACATACATCAACTCATTACAACATCATATACATCAACTCACTACAATATCACATGTTGCAACTCATTACAACATCACATACATCAACTCACTACAATATCACATGTTGCAACTCATTACAACATCACATACATCAACTCATTACAACGTCACATACATCAACTCACTACAACATCACATACATCAACTCATTACAACATCACATACATCAACTCACTACAACATCACATACATCAACTCATTACAACATCACATACAGTAATTCATTACAACATCACATACATCAACTCACTACAACATCACATACATCAACTCATTACAAAATCACATACATCAACTCATTACAACATCACATACATCAACTCATTACAACATCACATACATCAACTCACTACAACATCACATACATCATCTCTTTACAACATCACATACAGAAACTCATTACAACATCACATACATCAACTCATTACAACATCACATACATCAACTCATTACAACATCACATACATCAACTCACTACAATATCACATGTTGCAACTCATTACAACATCACATACATCAACTCACTACAATATCACATGTTGCAACTCATTACAACATCACATACATCAACTCATTACAACATCACATACAGCAACTCATTACAACATCACATACATCAACTCACTACAACTTCACATGTTGCAACTCATTACAACATCACATACATCAACTCACTACAATATCACATGTTGCAACTCATTACAACATCACATACATCAACTCATTACAACATCACATACAGTAACTCACTACAACATCACATACATCAACTCACTACAACATCACATACATCAACTCACTACAACATCACATACATCAACTCACTACAACATCACATACATCAACTCATTACAACATCACATACATCAACTCATTACAACATCACATACATCAACTCACTACAACATCACATACATCAACTCACTACAATATCACATGTTGCAACTCATTACAACATCACATACATCAACTCATTACAACATCACATACAGCACTCATTACAACATCAATACATCACTCATTACAACATCACATACATAACTCATTACAACATCACATACATCAACTCATTACACATCAACATACATCAACTCATTTACAACATCACATACATCACTCATTACAACATCACATACATCAACTCACTACAATATCACATGTTTGCAACTCATTACACCATCACATACTCAACTCATTACACATCACATACAGCAACTCACTACACACATCACATACATCACTCACTACAATATCACATACTCAAACTCATTACACATCACATACATCAACTCATTACAACATCACATACATCAACTCATTACAACATCACATACATCAACTCAGTCCAACATCACGAACATCAACTCACTAAGATATCACATGTTGCAACTCATTACAACATCACATACATCAACTCATTACAACATCATATACATCAACTCATTACAACATCACATACATCAACTCATTACAACATCACATACATCAACTCACTACAACATCACATACATCAACTCACTACAATATCACATACATCAACTCATTACAACATCACATACATCAACTCATTACAACATCACATACATCAACTCATTACAACATCACATACAGTAACTCACTACAACATCACATACATCAACTCATTACAACATCACATACATCAACTCATTACAACATCACATACATCAACTCATTACAACATCACATACATCAACTCATTACAGCATCACATACATCAACTCATTACAACATCACATACATCAACTCATTACAACATCACATACATCAACTCATTACAATATCACATACATCAACTCACTACAATATCACATGTTGCAACTCATTACAACATCACATACATCAACTCATTACAACAGCACATACAGCAACTCACTACAACATCACATACATCAACTCACTACAATATCACATACATCAACTCATTACAACATCACATACATCAACTCATTACAACATCACATACATCAACTCACTACAATATCACATGTTGCAACTCATTACAACATCACATACATCAACTCATTACAACATCACATACAGTAACTCACTACAACATCACATACATCAACTCATTACAACATCACATACATCAACTCATTACAACATCACATACATCAACTCATTACAACATCACATACATCAACTCACTACAATAGCACATGTTGCAACTCATTACAACATCACATACATCAAACTCATTACAACATCACATACAGCAACTCACTACAACATCACATACATCAACTCACTACAATATCACATACATCAACTCATTACAACATCACATACATCAACTCATTACAACATCATATACATGCAACTCATACAACATACACATACATCAACTCATTACAACATCACATACATCAACTCACTACAACATCACATACATCAACTCACTACAATATCACATACATCAAACTCATTACAACATCACATACATCAACTCATTACACACAATCACATACATCAACTCATTACAACATCACATACAGTAACTCACTACAACATCACATACATCAACTCATTACAACATCACATACATCAACTCATTACAACATCACATACATCAACCTCTTGCAACATCACATACATCAACTCATTACAGCATCACATACATCAACTCATTACAACATCACATACATCAACTCATTACAACATCACATACAGCAACTCATTACAAACATCACATACATCAACTCATTACAACATTCACATACCTCAACTCATTACAACATCACATACATCAACATCATTACAACATCACATACATCAACTCATTACAACTCACATACAGCAAACTCATTACAACATCACATACATCAACTCATTACAACATCACATACAGTAACTCACTACAAACAATCACATACACAACTCATGACAACATCACATACAATCAACTCATTACAACATCACATACAGTAACTCACTACAACATCACATACTGCAACTCATTACAACATCACATACATCAACTCACTACAACATCACATACAGTAACTCACTACAACAATCACATACATCAACTCATTACAACTATCACATACATCAACTCATTACAACATCACATACATCAACTCATTACAACACACATACATCAACTCATTACAACATCACATACAGTAACTCACTACAACATCACATACATCCACTCATTACAACATCACCTACATCAACTCATTACAACATCACATACATCAAACTCATTACAACATCACATACATCAACTCATTACAGCATCACATACATCAACTCATTACAACATCACATACATCAACTCATTACAACATCACATACATCAACTCATTACAATATCACATACATCAACTCACTACAATATCACATGTTGCAACTTCATTACAACATCACATACATCAACTCATTACAACCGCACATACAGCAACTCACTACAAACATCACATACATCAACTCACTACAATATCACATACATCAACTCATTACAACATCACATACATCAACTCATTACAACATCACATAACATCAACTCACTACAATATCACATGTTGCAACTCATTACAACATCACATACATCAACTCATTACAACATCACATACAGTAACTCACTACAACATCACATACATCAACTCATTACAACATCACATACATCAACTCATTACAACATCACATACATCAACTCATTACAACATCACATACATCAACTCACTACAATATCACATGTTGCAACTCATTACAACATCACATACATCAACTCATTACAACATCACATACAGCAACTCACTACAACATCACATACATCAACTCACTACAATATCACATACATCAACTCATTACAACATCACATACATCAACTCATTACAACATCACATACATCAACTCATTACAACATCACATACATCAACTCATTACAACATCACATACATCAACTCACTACAATATCACATGTTTGCAACTCATTACAACATCACATACATCAACTCATTACAACATCATATACATCAACTCATTACAACATCACATACATCAACTCATTACACATCACATACATCAACTCACTACAACATCACATACATCCCATCCACTACAATATCACATACATCAACTCATTACAACATCACATACATCAACTCATTACAACATCACATACATCAACTCATTACAACATCACATACAGTAACTCACTACAACATCACATACATCAACTCATTACAACATCACATACATCAACTCATTACAACATCACATACATCAACTCATTGCAACATCACATACATCAACTCATTACAGCATCACATACATCAACTCATTACAACATCACATACATCAACTCATTACAACATCACATACAGCAACTCATTACAACATCACATACATCAACTCATTACAACATCACATACATCAACTCATTACAACATCACATACATCAACTCATTACAACATCACATACATCAACTCATTACAACATCACATACAGCAACTCATTACAACATCACATACATCAACTCATTACAACATCACATACAGTAACTCACTACAACATCACATACATCAACTCATTACAACATCACATACATCAACTCATTACAACATCACATACAGTAACTCACTACAACATCACATACATCAACTCATTACAACATCACATACATCAACTCACTACATCACATACAGTAACTCACTACAACATCACATACATCAACTCATTACAACATCACATACATCAACTCATTACAACATCACATACATCAACTCATTACAACATCACATACATCAACTCAATACAACATCACAAACATCAACTCACTACAACATCACACATAGCAACTCACTACAACATCACACGTAGCAGCTCACTACAACATCACACATAGCAACTCACTACAACATCACATACATAAACTCACTACAACATCACATACATTAACTCACAACAACATCACACATAGCAGCTCACTACAATATCCACGTAGCAGCTCACTACAACATCACACACAGCAACTCAATCATTACATACATCAACTAACTACAGCATCACATACAACAACTCATTTCAACATCACATGCAGTAACTCACTACAACATCACATACATAAACTCACTACAACATCACATACATCAACGCACTACAACATCACATACAGCAAGTCACTACAACATCACATACATCAACTCACTACAATATCACATACAGCAAATCACTACAACATCACATACATGAACTCACTACAACATCACATACATCAACGCACTACAACATCACATACAGCAAGTCACTACAACATCACATACATCAACTCAATACAACATCACATACAGCAACTCACTACAACATCACATACATCAACTCATTACAACATCACATACATCAACTCATTACAACATCACATACATCAACTCATTACAACATCACATACATCAACTCATTACAACATCACATACAGCAACTCATTACAACATCACATACATCAACTCATTACAACATCACATACATCAACTCATTACAACATCATATACATCAACTCATTACAACATCACATACATCAACTCATTACAACATCACATACATCAACTCACTACAACATCACATACATCAACTCATTACAACATCATATACATCAACTCATTACAATATCACATACATCAACTCATTACAACATCACATACATCAACTCATTACAACATCACATACATCAACTCATTACAACATCACATACATCAACTCACTACAACATCACATACATCAACTCATTACAACATCATATACATCAACTCATTACAATATCACATACATCAACTCATTACAACATCACATACATCAACTCATTACAACATCACATACATCAACTCATTACAACATCACATACATCAACTCATTACAACATCACATACATCAACTCATTACAACATCACATACATCAACTCACTACAATATCACATGTTGCAACTTATTACAACATCACATACAGCAACTCATTACAGCATCACATACATCAACTCATTACAACATCATATACATCAACTCACTACAATATCACATGTTGCAACTCATTACAGCATCACATACATCAACTCATTACAACATCACATACAGCAACTCATTACAGCATCACATACATCAACTCATTACAACATCATATACATCAACTCACTACAATATCACATGTTGCAACTCATTACAACATCACATACATCAACTCACTACAACATCACATACATCAACTAATTACAACATCACATACAGCAACTCACTACAATATCACATGTTGCAACTCATTACAACATCACATACATCAATTCACTACAATATCACATGTTGCAACTCACTACAACATCACATACATCAACTCACTACAATATCACATGTTGCAACTCATTACAACATCACATACAGCAACTCACTACAATATCACATGTTGCAACTCATTACAACATCACATACATCAATTCACTACAATATCACACATAGCAACTCACTACAACATCACATACATCAACTCACTACAATATCACACATAGCAACTCACTACAACATCCCATACATCAACTCATTACAACATCACAAACATCACCTCACTACAATATCACACATAACAACTCACTACAACATCACACATAACAACTCACTATAACATCACACGTAGCATCTCACTACAAAATCACATACATAAACTCACTACAACATCACATACATAAATTCACTACAACATCACACGTAGCAGCTCACTACAACATCAAACATAGCAACTCACTACAACATCACATACATAAACTCACTACAACATCACATACATCAACTCAATACAACATCACAAACATCAACTCACTACAACATCACACATAACAACTCACTATAACATCACACGTAGCAGCTCACTACAATATCACATACATAAACTCACTACAACATCACATACATAAACTCACTACAACATCACATACATCAACTCAATACAACATCACAAACATCAACTCACTACAACATCACACATAGCAACTCACTACAACATCACACGTAGCAGCTCACTACAACATCACACATAGCAACTCACTACAACATCACATACATAAACTCACTACAACATCACATACATTAACTCACAACAACATCACACATAGCAGCTCACTACAATATCACACGTAGCAGCTCACTACAACATCACACACAGCAACTCAATCATTACATACATCAACTAACTACAGCATCACATACAACAACTCATTTCAACATCACATGCAGTAACTCACTACAACATCACATACATAAACTCACTACAACATCACATACATCAACGCACTACAACATCACATACAGCAAGTCACTACAACATCACATACATCAACTCACTACAACATCACATACAGCAAATCACTACAACATCACATACATGAACTCACTACAACATCACATACATCAACGCACTACAACATCACATACAGCAAGTCACTACAACATCACATACATCAACTCAATACAACATCACATACAGCAACTCACTACAACAACACATACATCATCTCATTACAACATCACATACAGAAACTCATTACAACATCACATACATCAACTCACTACAACATCACATACATCAACTCATTACAACATCACATACAGTAACTCACTACAACATCACATACAGCAACTCATTACAACATCACATATATCAACTCTTTACAACATCACATACATCAACTCATTACAACATCACATACAGTAACTCACTACAACATCACATACAGCAACTCATTACAACATCACATTCATCAACTCACTACAGCATCACATACAGCAACTCACTACAACATCACATACAGCAACTCATTACAACATCACATACAGTAACTCACTACAACATCACATACAGCAACTCATTACAACATCACATACATCAACTCATTACAACATCACATGCATCAACTCACTACAACATCACATACATCAACTCACTACAATATCACATTCAGCAAGTCACTACAACATCACATACATCAACTCACTACAACATCACATACATCAACTCACTACAACATCACATACATCAACTCACTACAATATCACATGTTGCAACTCATTACAACATCACATACATCAATTCACTACAATATCACACATAGCAACTCACTACAACATCACATACATCAACTCACTACAATATCACACATAGCAACTCACTACAACATCACATACATCAACTCACTACAATATCACACATAGCAACTCACTACAACATCCCATACATCAACTCATTACAACATCACAAACATCACCTCACTACAATATCACACATAACAACTCACTACAACATCACACATAACAACTCACTATAACATCACACGTAGCATCTCACTACAAAATCACATACATAAACTCACTACAACATCACATACATAAACTCACTAAAACATCACACGTAGCAGCTCACTACAACATCAAACATAGCAACTCACTACAACATCACATACATAAACTCACTACAACATCACATACATCAACTCAATACAACATCACAAACATCAACTCACTACAACATCACACATAACAACTCACTATAACATCACACGTAGCAGCTCACTACAATATCACATACATAAACTCACTACAACATCACATACATAAACTCACTACAACATCACATACATTAACTCACAACAACATCACACATAGCAGCTCACTACAATATCACACGTAGCAGCTCACTACAACATCACACATAGCAACTCAATCATTACATACATCAACTAACTACAGCATCACATACAACAACTCATTTCAACATCACATGCAGTAACTCACTACAACATCACATACATAAACTCACTACAGCATCACATACATCAACGCACTACAACATCACATACAGCAAGTCACTACAACATCACATACATCAACTCACTACAACATCACATACAGCAAATCACTACAACATCACATACATGAACTCACTACTACATCACATACATCAACGCACTACAACATCACATACAGCAAGTCACTACAACATCACATACATCAACTCACTACAACATCACATACAGCAACTCACTACAACATCACATACATCAACTCATTACAACATCACATAAAGAAACTCATTACAACATCACATTCATCAACTCACTACAGCATCACATACAGCAACTCACTACAACATCACATACAGCAACTCATTACAACATCACATACAGTAACTCACTACAACATCACATACAGCAACTCAATACAACATCACATACAGTAACTCACTACAACATCACATACAGCAACTCACTAAAGCATCACATACAGCAACTCACTACAGCATCACATACAGCAACTCATTACAACATCACATACAGTAACTCACTACAACATCACATACAGCAACTCACTACAGCATCACATACAGCAACTCACTACAACATCCCATACATCAACTCATTACAACATCACATACATCAACTCACTACAATATCACATACAGCAAATCACTACAACATCACATACATGAACTCAATACAACATCACATACATCAACGCACTACAACATCACATACAGCAAGTCACTACAACATCACATACATCAACTCACTACAACATCACATACAGCAACTCACTACAACATCACATACATCATCTCATTACAACATCACATACAGAAACTCATTACAACATCACATACATCAACTCACTACAACATCACATACAGCAACTCATTACAACATCACATACAGTAACTCACTACAACATCACATACAGCAACTCATTACAACATCACATACATCAACTCTTTACAACATCACATACATCAACTCATTACAACATCACATACAGTAACTCACTACAACATCACATACAGCAACTCATTACAACATCACATTCATCAACTCACTACAGCATCACATACAGCAACTCACTACAACATCACATACAGCAACTCATTACAACATCACATACAGTAACTCACTACAACATCACATACAGCAACTCATTACAACATCACATACATCAACTCATTACAACATCACATGCATCAACTCACTACAACATCACATACATCAACTCACTACAATATCACATTCAGCAAGTCACTACAACATCACATACATCAACTCACTACAACATCACATACATCAACTCACTACAATATCACATTCAGCAAGTCACTACAACATCGCATACATTAACTCACTACAACATCATATACAGCAAGTTACTACAATATCACATGTTGCAACTCATTACAACATCACATACATCAATTCACTACAATATCACACATAGCAACTCACTACAACATCACATACATCAACTCACTACAATATCACACATAGCAACTCACTACAACATCACATACATCAACTCACTACAATATCACACATAGCAACTCACTACAACATCACATACATCAATTCACTACAATATCACACATAGCAACTCACTACAACATCACATACATCAACTCACTACAATATCACACATAGCAACTCACTACAACATCCCATACATCAACTCATTACAACATCACAAACATCACCTCACTACAATATCACACATAACAACTCACTACAACATCACACATAACAACTCACTACAACATCACATACATAAACTCACTACAACATCACATACATTAACTCACAACAACATCACACATAGCAGCTCACTACAATAGCACACGTAGCAGCTCACTACAACATCACACATAGCAACTCAATCATTACATACATCAACTAACTACAGCATCACATACAACAACTCATTTCAACATCACATGCAGTAACTCACTACAATATCACATACATAAACTCACTACAGCATCACATACATCAACGCACTACAACATCACATACAGCAAGTCACTACAACATCACATACATCAACTCACTACAACATCACATACAGCAAATCACTACAACATCACATACATGAACTCACTACAACATCACATACATCAACGCACTACAACATCACATACAGCAAGTCACTACAACATCACATACATCAACTCACTACAACATCACATACAGCAACTCACTACAACATCACATACATCAACTCATTACAACATCACATACAGAAACTCATTACAACATCACATACATCAACTCATTACAACATCACATACATCAACTCACTACAACATCACATACATCAACTCACTACAATATCACATACATCAACTCATTACAACATCACATACATCAACTCATTACAACATCACATACAGTAACTCACTACAACATCACATACAGTAACTCATTACAACATCACATACAGTAACTCACTACAACATCACATACAGTAACTCACTACAACATCACATACATCAACTCACTACAACATCACATACAGCAACTCATTACAATATCACATACATCAACTCATTACAACATCACATACATCAACTCATTACAACATCACATACATCAACTCATTACAACATCACATACATCAACTCACTACAACATCACATACATCAACTCATTACAATATCACATTCAGCAAGTCACTACAACATCGCATACATTAACTCACTACAACATCATATACAGCAAGTTACTACAACATCACATACAGCAACTCACTACAACATCACATACCACAAGTCAATACAACATCACATGCATCAACTCATTGTTGTTTGTTGTTGGATGAAGAATGACTTGCGCGATGAATTGGATTAAAGGGAGTAAAAGTTGCGCAATTCGTCGACCTCACTCTCTCGCCTGAGTCCACCTGAATCCAGTGGCAAGACAAGTCAAGACGACTGGAGACGAATACAGGTGCAGTGGATGACCAGGGCGCTCTATGTGCCTTGCCGTGCTCATTACGTTCCACAAGGTTTTGTAGGTAAAGGCCGTCTTGCCCGTTGAATCAACAATGATTTCTTCCGCGCAGTCTGCCAAATCCTGTCTTCACATGCTGGGTAGGTATACCCTAGATCACCGACTGGTTTGACACCAGATCGTCTACCCACACCTGGTTTAGCCAGCCTGTCACAGCTGTTGCCCGGGGATGGCCGCTGTCGCATGCTGACAGCTACTAGGAGCCACAGGCGTGAGCTGGGTGTCAGACTTGGACCAGTGGTGGACGTGCCATGAAAAGAGCATGACAGTCATCCTTACCAAAGGTACTACTAATGCCTAACACCCCGTACTCCCATCAACTCATTACAACATCACATACAGCAATTCACTAGAACATCTTAAACATCAGCTCACTACAACATCACGAGCCCCTATATTTCTTCCAATCAGCCAGGGGAAAGAGCGCACTATCAAGGAAGGAATGAGCAAGATTGCAGAAAGACTATCTCAAGCTTTCCTGAGCGCCAGCCAACGGTAAGCTGCTATACATACTACTTACATAACAACACATATGCTACATTCTCAAGTCTATTGTCAAGGCAAATAACTAGTTGATTGCGCTTATTATGCTCGTTTATGCCAGATTTCCTAGCAGAAAACTACGTGGCCGAAACAATAAGAGCGCTAGCTGCGGTAAAACTTCCGGTTCGCCGATAGTTGTCTAGAGTCTAGATTGTGCTTTACAAAACACAATTACAAATGATAGAGTTGAAGTTGTTGCTAGAATATGTGTAGCTTAGGTCTGTCTCTCTATATGTGAGTGTACAGAGGTAGCTTAAGTCTGTGTCTCTATCTGTGAGTGTACACGGGTAGCTTAGGTCTGTCTCTCTATATGTGAGTGTACAGAGGTAGCTTAAGTCTGTGTCTGTCTGTGAGTGTACACGGGTAGCTTAGGTCTGTGTCTCTATCTGTGAGTGTACACATGTATCTTAGGTCTATGTCTCTATCTGTGAGTGTACACGGGTAGCTTAGGTCTGTGTCTCTATCTGTGAGTGTACACGGGTAGCTTAGGTCTGTGTCTCTATCTGTGAGTGTACACGGGTAGCTTAGGTCTGTGTCTCTATCTGTGAGTGTACACGGGTAGCTTAGGTCTGTCTCTCTATATGTGAGTGTACAGAGGTAGCTTAAGTCTGTGTCTCTATCTGTGAGTGTACACAGGTAGCTTAGGTCTGTCTCTCTATATGTGAGTGTACAGAGGTAGCTTAAGTCTGTGTCTCTATCTGTGAGTGTACACAGGTAGCTTAGGTCTGTCTCTCTATATGTGAGTGTACAGAGGTAGCTTAAGTCTGTGTCTCTATCTATAAGTGTACACGGGTAGATTAGGTCTGTGTCTCTGTCTGTAAGTGTACACGGGTAGCTTAGGTCTGTGTCTCTTTCTGTGATTGTATACGAGCAGTTTAAGTCTGTGTCTCTATCTGTGAGTGTACACGGGTAGCTAAGATCTGTGTCTCTATCTGTGAGTGTACACAGGTAGCTTGGGTCTGTGTCTCTGTCTGTGAGTGTACACGGGTAGCTTAGGTCTGTGTCTCTGTCTGTGAGTGTTCACGGGTAGCTTAGGTCTGTGTCTCTATCTGTGAGTGTTCACGGCTAGCTTAGGTCTGTGTCTCTATCTGTGAGTGTACACGGGTAGCTTAGGTGTGTGTCTCTATCTGTGAGTGTCTCAACCTGCCTCTATCTGTCTCTGTTGGTCTCTATGTGTTTCTGTGTTTATATATTTTATGTCTCTGTCTGTCTCTGTCTGTCTATATTTGTCTCTGTCTGCCTCTATCTGTCTCTATATGTCTCTGTCTGTCTCTGTGTGTCTCTATACGTCGTTATGTATCTCTATCTGACTCTATCTGTCTCTATATGTCTCCATCTCCTTATATCTGCCTTTGCCTGTCTCTATATGTCTCTATCTGCCCGTATCTGCCTCTATTTGTCTCTATCTGTCTCTATCTGTCTCTATCTATCTCAGTTTGTCTCTATGTGTCTCTGTCTGCCTCTGTCTATCTCTGTCGGTTTCTATCTGCATCTGTTTGTCTCTGTCTGTTTCTATCTGTCTCTATCTGCCTCTGTCGATCTATATATGTCTCTGTCTGTCTCACTCTGTCTCTATATGCCTCTATCTGCATCTGATTTGATAACCCCCCCCCACTACCCCCCCCCCCCCCCCCCCCCCCGACAGTTGGCCTGTCTTCACCTCTACCTCGGTGGCTAGACCAACATGGTGAACATAATTACGTCATTTCTATCCGACAGACAACAAGTCGTGTCCTTCAACAACTGTCTATCAAGACCCACACAACTTAATATTGCTGTGCCTCAGGGCTCAATACTAGGTCCGCTGCTTTTTGCAGTTTATATTAATGATCTTCCTTTATATATCAATACAACTTGTGATCTATTTGCAGACGATTGTACTATATATACTAGTCAAGAAAACCGTAGTGAATTAGAGAATTCTTTACAAAAGGAACTCGATAATCTTACTAGATGGAGCAATGAAAACCGCATGCAAATTAACATCGACAAAACCAAATCCATGCTAATAACGACCAGACAAAAACTACAGACACTAGCCATAACTGGACCACCACTCGAACTCCGCATGGGCTCGTTACCTATAGTTAATGTGACTGAACATAAAACACTAGGTCTTTTAATTGACAGCCATTTGAACTGGAGCTCTCATGTTCACGCTCTTACCAAGAAAATAGCACAAAAAGTTTACCAACTTGCTAAAATTCAGCACTTCCTGGACGAAAGCACACGAAAAATATTCTATACATGCTATATCCAATCACATCTCGATTACTGTTCCACAGTTTGGGATGGTTGCCCTAAATCTAATTTAAAACGACTATGTTCTCTTCAAAACCGCGCTATTCGTCTGGTTTCTGGCATAAAGCACGTTGAAAGTAATAATTTGTACAGTCATCTAAGACTTCTACCACTTCAAAAGCGCTTCCTTTTCAACAAAGCCAAATTAGTGAATAAAATTATATCTCAAAATACCCCAGAGTATCTTCTGCCGCTGATTCAATCTAATGCAATGAACAGCAAGCGCCTAAATTTGTTACATGTCTCAAAGCCTAGATTGGACCTATACAAAACATGTTTCGCCTATTCTGGTGCTCACTTATGGAATGGTCTGCCTCCAGATCTGAAAACTCCAATGAGTCCCTACACATTTAACCGAAAACTCTTTCAATACTTAATCCATATCGACTCATTTTCATTGGCACCTTGCCGTCTTGACAGACGATAGTTTGTGCTCTAAAAAGGCATAATAACTTTTACCTATGGCGGTAGCGAGTGTGACTGATAAGGCCAATTTGCGCTGTAAATGTCCGTTCACAGTGGGTGCATGTGAACACGTGGTCATTTCCACCATCGTGCATCATCTTACGTCTCAAAAATCGACTATATGCCACCATAATTCATTTACTGGTATAATTGTTCATTATAATTGTTCACTATATATGTGTGTGCGTGTTGTGTGTGTGTGTGTGTGTGTGTGTGTGTGAGAGAGAGAGAGAGAGAGAGAGAGTGAATGTGTGTGTGCGCACGTGCATGCGTGTGTGTGGAGAGAGTGATTGAGCGAGAAATGGTGGGGGAATGTGTCAGTGCATGCATTCGTACGTGTATGTGTGAGAGTAAGTGAGGGAGTGTGTGCGTGAGTGCATGCGTTCATGCGTATGTGTATGTGTGAGAGAGTGTGATTGAGAGAGTATGTGTGTGTGCATGAAGGATTGTGTGTGTGTGTGAGGGAGTGAGACAGTGGGAGAGTTGTTGTGTTAGTGTGTGTGTGTGAGCGCGCGCATGCGTGTGAGTGTGTGTATATGAAAGAATACAGAGAGAGAGAGAGAGAGAGAGAGAGAGAGAGAGAGAGAGAGAGAGAGAGAGCTGAGCAGATGCATGTCATGTAACACGCATGTTATGTAACACGCGAATCCATATGTTTGTGTATTCTCATCTGTCATATTATCAGTTAAATACCAGTTGATTTTATCATGTATAATATAAACTTATGTTCATTACTGTAGTTTGAGTGAGAGAGTGAGTGAGTGTGACTGAGAGACAGAATGAGTTAGAGTGAATGAGTGAGAGTGATTGAGTGAGCGTGAGAGTGAATGAGTGAAAGTGAATGAGTGAGAGTGAATGAGTGAGCGCGAGAGTGAATGAGTGAACGTGAGAGTGAATGCGTGAGAGTGAATGAGTGAGTGTGAGAGTGAATGAGTGAGCGGGAGAGTGAATGATTGAGCGTGAGAGGGAATAAGTGAGAGTGAATGAGTGAGCGTGAGAGTGAATGAGTGAGCGTGAGAGTGAATGAGTGAGCGGGAGAGTGAATGAGTGAGCGGGAGAGACAGAATGAGTGAGAGTGAATGAGTGAGCGGGAGAGTGAATGAGTGAGCGGGAGAGTGAATGAGTGAGCGGGAGAGTGAATGAGTGAGCGGGAGAGTGAATGAGTGAAAGGGAGAGTGAATGAGTGAGCGGGAGAGTGAATGAGTGAGCATGAGAGTAAATGAGTGAGAGTGAAGGAGTGAGCGGCAGAGTGAATGAGTGAACGGGACAGTGAATGAGTGAGCGTGAGAGTGAATGAGTGAGCGTGAGAGTGAATAAGTGAGAGTGAATGAGTGAGCGGGAGAGTGAATGAGTGAGCGGGAGAGACAGAATGAGTGAGAGTGAATGAGTGTGAGGGAGAGTGAATGAGTGAGCGGGAGAGTGAATGAGCGAGAGTGAATGAGTGAGCGGGAGAGTGAATGAGTGAGAGTGTGTGTGTGTGTGTGTGAGTGAATGAGTGAGAGTGAATGAGTGAGAGTGAGAGTGAATGAGAGAGAAAGAGAGAGAGAGAGAG
>JACEFZ010011455.1:935000-947500 GCA_014155875.1 Cepaea nemoralis
GACAGAATGAGTGAGAGTGAATGAGTGAGCGTGAGAGTGAATGAGTGAGAGTGAATGAGTGAGCGTGACAGTGAATGAGTGAGCGAGAGAGTGAATGATTGAGCGTGAGAGTGAATGAGTGAGCGGGAGAGTGAATGAGTGAGCGGGAGAGTGAATGAGTGAGCGTGAGAGTGAATGAGTGAGCGTGAGGGTAAATGAATGAGCGGGAGAGTGAATGAGTGAGCGGGAGAGTGAATGAGTGAGCATGAGAGTAAATGAGTGAGAGTGAATGAGTGAGCGGCAGAGTGAATGAGTGAGCGGGACAGTGAATGAGTGAGCGTGAGAGTGAATGAGTGAGCGTGAGAGTGAATAAGTGAGAGTGAATGAGTGAGCGTGAGAGTGAATGAGTGAGCGTGAGAGTGAATGAGTGAGCGGGAGAGTGAATGAGTGAGCGGGAGAGACAGAATGAGTGAGAGTGAATGAGTGAGCGGGAGAGTGAATGATTGAGCGGGAGAGTGAATGAGTGAGAGTGAATGAGTGAGGGTGAATGAGTGAGCGGGAGAGACAGAATGAGTGAGAGTGAATGAGTGAGAGTGAATGAGTGAGCGGGAGAGTGAATGAGTGAGAGTGTGTGTGTGTGAGTGAATGAGTGAGAGTGAGAGAGTGAGAGTGAATAAAAGAGAGAGAGAGAGTGTGTGTGTGTGTGTGTGTGCGTGTGAGCGTACGCATGCGTGTGAGTGTGTGTATATGAAAGAATACAGAGAGAGAGAGAGAGAGAGAGAGAGAGAGAGAGAGAGAGAGAGAGAGAGAGAGAGAGAGAGAGAGCTGAACAGATGCATGTCATGTAACACGAATGTTATGTAACACGCGAATCCATATGTTTGTGTATTCTCATCTGTCATATTATCAGTTGAATACCATTTGATTTTATCATGTATAATCTAAACTTATGTTTATTACTGTAGTTTGAGTGAGAGAGTGAGTGAGTGTGAATGAGAGACAGAATGAGTGAGAGTGAATGAGTGAGCGTGAGAGTGAATGAGTGAGAGTGAATGAGTGAGCGTGAGAGTGAATGAGTGAGCGTGAGAGTGAAGGAGTGAGCGTGAGGGTGAATGAGTGAGCGGGAGAGTGAATGAGTGAGCGTGAGAGTGAATGAGTGAGCGTGAGGGTGAATGAGTGAGCGGGAGAGTGAATGAGTGAGCGTGAGAGCGAATGAGTGAGCGGGAGAGTGAATGAGTGAGAGTGTGTGTGTGTGAGTGAATGAGTGAGAGTGAATGAGTGAGCGTGAGAGTGAATGAGTGAGCGTGAGAGTGAATGATTGAGCGGGAGAGTGAATGAGTGAGCGGGAGAGTGAATGAGTGAGCGGGAGAGTGAATGAGTGAGCGGGAGAGTGAATGAGTGAGCGTGAGAGTGAATGAGTGAGCGTGAGAGTGAATGAGTGAGCAGGAGAGTGAATGAGTGAGCGTGAGAGTGAATGAGTGAGCGTGAGAGTGAATGAGTGAGCGTGAGAGTGAATGAGTGAGAGTGAATGAGTGAGCGTGAGAAGGAATGAGTGAGCGTGAGAAGGAATGAGTGAGCGTGAGAGTGAATGAGTGAGCGTGAGGGTGAATCAGTGAGCGGGAGAGTGAATGATTGAGCGTGAGAGTGAATGAGTGAGCGTGAGAGTGAATGAGTGAGCGGCAAAGTGAATGAGTGAGCGGGACAGTGAATGAGTGAGAGTGAATAAGTGAGAGTGAATGTGTAAGCGGGAGAGTGAATGAGTGAGCGTGAGAGTGAATGAGTGAGCGGGAGAGTGAATGAGTGAGCGAGGAGTGAATGAGTGAGCGGGAGAGACAGAATGAGTGAGAGTGAATGAGTGAGTGGGAAAGTGAATGAGTGAGCGGGAGAGTGAATGAGTGAGCGGGAGAGTGAATGAGTGAGTGGAAGAGACAGATTGAGTGGGCGTGAGAGTGAATGAGGGAGCGTGAGAGTGAATGAGTTAGCGGGAGAGTGAATGAGTGAGCGGGAGAGTGAATGAGTGAGAGTGTGTGTGTGAGTGAATGAGTGAGAGGGAATGAGTGAGAGTGAGAGTGAATGAGAGAGAGAGAGAGAGAGTGTGTGTGTGTGTGTGTGTGTGTGTGTGGGGGGGGGGGGGGCACGCTGGCATCACTACTTTTAAGTCACATACTTTTTATGTACATATTTTTCTCCATGTTTAGCCTTGTTTATGTTTACAACATTCATTTCACAATGTTTATTTTTCTTCCTATGTAAATGTATAATGCTCTTGATGAACGAAAGACGAGTGATTGGAAGGGCCGAATGTAAGACGGGCCTGCGCGCCCAATTTGTGACCCTAATAAAGTTGATTTGATTTGATTTGATTTGCCTCTGTCTGTCCATATCTGTCTATATCTGCTTCTATCTGTCTCTATCTGCCTCTATGTGCATCTATCTGCCCCTCTCTCTCCCTCACTCTCTCTCTCTCTCTCTCTCTCTGCCTCTAGCTGCATCTGTCTGTCTTCTCTATCTGCCTCTATCTGCCTCTATCTGTCTCTGTTTCTGTCTGCAGACACAAGCTGACCTTGCATAGGAAGCTGGAGTCCATTCAGAAGTCGGACGAGGGAGACTACCAACTTCTTCTGATCAAGACAGCGAAGAAGGAGGGCAGCATCATAGAGACAGTGAGTGGCCGTCTCCACACACACACACTCATACACACACAAACACACTCCACACATACGCATACATGCTCATAAATACACATACATACACAGGCACACGCGCACACACACACTCGCACGCACACACACACTCGCCGCACACACATACATATAATACACACACTCTCACAGACACACACACACACACGCACACTCTCTGTTGCACGCAAGGCAATGCAATTCGTGGGTTATGCAGAAATCACTACAAGTGCCTGTATATATATATTTATATATACACACACCCACCCACACACACCCACCAACACACACACACACACCCACACACACCCACCCACACACACACCAACACCCACCCACACACACCCACCCACCCACACATACCCACACACACTCACCTACACACCCACACACACCCACACACCCACCCACACACCCACCCACACACACCCACACACCCACACACACCCACCCACACACACATACCCACCCACACAAACATCCACACACACACCCACACACATACACGAACACACACACACACACACCCACACACACCCACACTCCCCCCCCCCCCCCACACACACACACACACACACACACACTAATATAGATCTAGCTTTTGAGAATGTTGAGAAAGTCGTGCACACACCAAAAAAAAAAAAACAACAACAAACAAACACAAAACGAACAAACAAACAAACAAACGCTGCAGTACTGACAGTTGAAGCATCACAAGATCACTCAATAAAGTCGTAGAGACAAGACATATTGCAGTTAAGCCAACAGAGGAGATGGTACAGACATAATTGAACCACATAGAACTAAATTAGGCTAGAGAAGCAGAAGAATACGTATGTGGACAGTTTGATCATATAGGCACGGAAGTCTGCGGTTCAACAAGGAAGTCCTAATTTCTCTAATCAATGTACGTTTTTGTGGTTTGATTGTTTGTCTCATCTATTTCTTTGAAAGACTGCCTCAGTCGATTTTCTATATGTCCGTAGTGTTCTGAACACTTTCCACAAAACCACATTTCCTCTTTCATTGTATGTCTGTGTACACATTCGTAACATATTCATCATAACCATTATGTTGTAATTACCGTATCATCATTATCATGTGCCATGCCTATAAGCTTGGGCTGTCACGTTTCGCCATTCTCACACGATCACCAGAGTCGTGGATCAGTGTTGTGTTTGTGTCTCGACCAAGCCATATGGTCAAGCTATCCATATATGACTTCCCATTGCTGATTTTTCTCACCAACTTCTCCAGTGTATTTCTTCTCATTGAAAAAGTTAGATGAATGTGCTTTTACAGGACATAGCAGTCAACCCCAGCATCTTTTGTATGTTCGTGATTCCTTGGCAAGTTTACGTACAGTGGTTTGCCATTGCTTTCTGAACCACCGGCACCCATACCATTTCATAAAACACCAACACAACTGCGTCCGTAACACCCTTCACCACGGAGCGTCTGGCGCCCAAATAATCTTGACTGTCTCCGTCTCATGTCTTCTAATCACATTACGGTGTTCATGTGTTTCGTGTAGGATTAGCTCATTGGTTATTCTATGATTATACTTTATGATTGTATTTTAATTGTGGAAACTTGTGTTTACCGCAGTCATCAGAGGACGTTGTGTGTGCTCACAAGGTGATCCTAGCAATACCGCAGATGGCACTGACTCAACTGAACTGGAAGCCCTTGAAGTAATCACATAGCTGTCCTTGTCTTGTTTTAGTGGTGACTTGACGTAAGACTGAAGCAGTACTTTTATTAACATTTTCTTTTCATTGTTCTATTTTTCCAAAAAAAAATATTATATATATATATATATATATATATATATATATATATATATATATATATATATATATATATATATATATAATATATATATATATATATATATATATATATATATATATATATATATATATATATATATATATATATATATATATATATATATATATATATATATATATATATATATATAATATAAGGGGCGTTCATTTGAAACCCGTTCCAGTGGCTTTATTACAAAAGCATTAAAGGAACATTAACAGATGTGGTAGAATTAAACAAAGCATTCATTTTGAATTATGCACCATGGGTTGGTCAGAAGAAGTCTCCGTAGGCATTCAAGCAAGCAACCCATTGCTTAGGTTTGTGGCGAATGCCATCCGAAAAAAAAAAGTATTGTAGTTGCTTATTGAACCAAGTGTTTACCGCGTTCATTATGTCTGCATCTGTGTGAAATCGCTGCCCCTTGAGAGCTTTTTTAGAGGTCCGAACAAATGAAAATCACATGGTGACAAATCAGGACTGTAGGCTGGATGTTGCAGAATTTCCCACTTCTTCCAAGCTAATGTTTCCTGCACAACCTTTGCAAAATGCGGACGAGCACTATCGTGCAACAAAATCACACCGCGAGAAAGCATGCCGGGTCGTTTATTCTTGATGGCTTTTTGCAGGTTGTCTAGTATTTGCAAATAGTGGGTAGAGTTGATGTTGACACCAGTTTCTTTAAAGTCGGCCAACAATAGCCCTTCATGGTAAAAAAAATGCGCTCAGCATAACCTTACCAGCGGAAACCTGTAACTTGAATATTTTGGCTTTTGGTGATCCAGCATGCTTCCATTGCATGCTCTCTCTTTTGCTGCTTGGCTCAAAGTGGTGACACCATGATTCATCGCCTGCCTCTATGCGGAAGAGAAATGCATCACCCTCCACTCTGTAACGCAGCAAGTGGTTCAAACACCATCCCATGCGTTCCTCTTTTTGATGGTCGGTCAACATCTGTAGTACCCACTGTGAACACATCTTCCGATATTGCAGTTTCTTCCAAACGACCTTTTTAACTGTCCCAGTTGACACATCAAATTCTTTCGCTAGCGAACGTATGCATCGACAACGGTTCATCTGTACTGCTGCATCAATTTTGGCGATGGTTTTTTTTTTCCTGTTGCAACAATATGCGCTTGACCCGACCTCGAAGATCTGTCGTGAACTGACGTCCGTTCCGAAACATTCGTGGCCAGTCCGTCACTGATGTCTTCGACACACATTTGTTACCGTATGCTGCCTGCATTCTTCGATGAATGTCCACTGATCGACATCCTTCAAATGAAAGAAACTGAATCACCGTTCTTTGAGCTTCTTTGGACGGATTTTGGATCACCCGACCATTTTCTCAACGGTCAGAGCAAAACCGATGCATCATGGGACGATAAGCACGTGCTCTTTTATTGATTGGTCAGTACTTATCACATGACTATGACTTGGCCATGTTCATCGTACGCAATTACGCGCGTGCGTCACGAACAGATTTCAAATGAACGCTCCTATATGTATATATATATATATATATATATATATATATATATATATATATATATATATATATATATATATATATATATATATATATATATATATGCATGAAGCCCGTAAGTCAATAAGCTGGCACTCTCCCGCTATTTATACTTAGCCTTGACACCACAAGGTATAAGAGGAACATGATGAGATTATACATGTGTGTGTGCTTGTGCGTTTGCGTGTGCGCGCGCGCTTGTGTGTGTGCACCGTATAATAGTACTACCTGCTTTCTGTTAGCGCCGAATGTTGGATAGTGCTCACCAAACCCGACACCTTACATTGAGTCAACGGCTTCGGGCGGAGGAGCGCAATATGATGTGTACAAGCCTTTTCCTGGTGCGAGGGGTTGCAACCTAAAGACTAAATATCATTGCAGGGCACACCAGGTCGTAAGTATGGACTAGGATCGAAGTTCTGACAAGCGGGCTGTTAGAGCATTCCTTTGTGATCGGCCGCTTCTGAAGCTTGTCTTGTACCGGATGTATTGGTGTTACCTTTCCTCTGGAGTGAACTAGGCAGGCTGAGAGAGGGGTCATGCTGCATGGGCAACAAATGGCCTCTATAATTTAGCCCATGGGCTTTGTGCTATGGAGGGGTATAACTCCATCCCTGGTATTACCGCCGTGGGTTGTAGGCATTATGCCTTGTTTGAAGCACAATTTTACAAACTATAGTTTGTCAAGACGGCAAGGTGCCAGGTGCGTGTGTGTGTGTGTGTGTGTGTGTGCGCGCGTGGGTGTGTGTATGTATGTGTGTGTATACACGCCATACAAGTCAGGTCTTAGTCAGATATGACTGAGCTACCGTATAACAGTAGACGGTACTACCTGGTTTCTGTTAGCGCCGAACGTTGGGCGGCGCTTACCAAACCCGACACCCCACATTGTGCCAACGGTTTCGGGCGGAAGAGCGCAATTGGGAGGGTACAAGCCTTACCCTGGTGCGAGGAAATGCAAGCTAAAGACAAAATTGTCATGGCAGGGCAGACCAGGCCCTAAGCCTTGGTTGGCGACTGGTCTAGGATCGAAGCTCCGACAGGCGGACAGTTAGAGCATTGCTTTGCTGATCCGGCAGCTTCTGCAGCTTGTCTTGTTCCAGATGTAGGGGTGTTACCTTTCCTCTGGAGTGAACTAGACAGGCCGAGAGAGGGATCATGCTGCATGGGCAACACATGATCTCTATATTTTAGCCCAGGCTTTGTGCTATGGAGAGGCAATAACTCCATCCCTGGTCTTAACTGACCTCAAGCTACGGATTGCAACCTGGAACGTGAGAACCATGTGTCCAGGATTTTCCACTGACTTGACCAATATTGACGAGGTGAGAAAAACGGCTGTGATTGATGCCGAACTCAATCGTCTTAACATTGATATTGCTGGCCTGCAGGAGACTCGCCTCGCTGAGGAAGGGTCACTCAGGGAAAACAACTACACCTTTTTCTGGAAGGGTAGAGGGCAGGCAGAAGAAAGGCAACACGGTGTGGGCTTTGCAGTGAAGAATTCGCTACTGGGAATGATTGAAATTCCAGCAGGAGGAAATGAAAGACTATTATCCCTGCGCTTGGCAACCTCTTGTAGGTTTGCCACCATTATTACTGCATATGCACCGACACTCGATTCCTCTGATGATGTGAAGGATTTGTTCTATGAGGAGTTAGACTCCGTGATCAAGGCAGTTCCAAAATCTGACTACATTTATATGCTCGGTGATTTCAATGCTCGTGTGGGCAAGGACTCGAGTTCATGGCCAGTGTCCCTTGGAAAATACAACATCGGTCGCATGAATGAAAATGGGCAAAGGCTGCTGGAGCATTGCACCAGTAATGACCTATGTATTACAAACTCTTTTTTTAAAACAAAAGAGATGCATAAGGTCACATGGAAACATCCAAGATCCGGCCATTGGCACCAGCTGGACTTCATCATCACACGGAGACAACATCTGAACCATATATCATTGACTCGTAGTTACCACAGTGCTGACTGTGATACAGATCATTCTTTGGTTGTTGCAAGAGTTAGACTGAGACCAAAGAGAATCTACACAGCTAAACACAAATCTAGCCCCAGGATTAATATTATTAACACTCATGATCCTGAAAAGTGCTTTCAGTTTCAACAGCAACTTGAAGACGCTTTCACTGATACACCAGAAAATTGTACAGTAAATGAAAAGTGGGGTCAAATTAAGGAAACTCTTTATAAAACTGCCGTAGGGGTTTACGGCACTGTGGATCATAAGAGGCAGGACTGGTTTGCGGCCAACAGCGAGACTCTGCAGCCCTTGATTGATAAGAAGAAGAAAGCTCTCTTACGAAACAAGGAAAGACCAACGCGTAACACTCTGAGTGAGCTAAGGCAAGCTAGGAAGGATGTGCAAAAGGCTGCCAGGCAGTGTGCAAATGATTATTGGATCAAGTTACGTGAGTCCATTCAAATCGCAAGTGATAAGGGAGACATAAGAAGCATGTATGAAGGAATAAAGAAAGCCTGTGGTCCAGTGATCAAAAGAAGTGCACCATTGAAAACCTTGACTGGAGAAGTCATCACTGATAAGAAACAGCAGATGGACAGATGGGTAGAGCACTATTTGGAGCTTTACTCAATTGAGACCAAACTAGCGGATGATGCCCTCAACGCCATAGAGGCTCTACCAACTCTTGACCACCTGGACACACTTCCCACCATAACAGAAGTTAAGTGTGCTATAAATGAACTTGCATCTGGCAAGGCTCCAGGTAAGGATGGGATTCCAATAGAGGTTATCAGGAGTGGGCAAGACACACTCACTATACAGATCCACCAGCTAATAGAGCTATGCTGGCGTGAAGGACAAGTCCCACAGGATTTCAAAAATTCAAGCATCATAACACTGTACAAGAACAAGGGCGATCGGAGCGACTTGGAAAATACAACATCGGGGTATCTCACTTCTGTGTATTGTTGGAAAAGTATTTGCCAGAATTGTTCTGCGCAGACTTCAAGTCCTAGGAGATCAAGTCTACCCCGAATCACAGTGTGGCTTTCGACAGAACCGGTCTACCACTGATATGATATTCTCATTGCGACAAATGCAAGAAAAATGCCGTGAACAGAATCAACCACTGTTTATTGCCTTCATCGACCTCACAAAGGCATTTGATTTGGTCAGTCGTGAGGGTCTGTTCAAGGCACTAAAGAAGATTGGCTGCCCACCAACTCTTCTGTCCATTGTGGAATCGTTCCACACAGGCATGAAGGGTATAATCAAGTTTGATGGTGCAACTTCTGAAGAATTTGAAATCAAGAGTGGAGTTAAGCAAGGTTGTGTACTAGCTCCCACCCTCTTTGGAATATACTTTTCACTTCTACTGAAATATGCATTTCGTGATCAGGATGGTGGTATATACATTCACTCACGCTCAGATGGCGGCCTCTACAATGCTCAGAGATTGAAGGCTAAGACCAAAATTAGGAGGGTACTGATCAGAGAGTTGCTTTTTGCAGATGATGCTGCAGTTACGACCCACTCTGAGGAAGAATTGCAATGTCTACTATCTGCATTCTCCAATGCTTGTTCTGAATTTGGTTTAACAATTAGCAAAAAGAAGACACAGATTATGTCACAAGGTGCACATGGGGTACCATCAATCTTTATTGACGACGCCGAACTAGAGATAGTAGACCATTTTACATATCTAGGATCAGTGGTAAATAGCAAATTATCCCTAGATCAGGAAATCAACATCCGGATTGGTAAGGCAGCAACAACAATGAACAGGTTAAGAAAAAGAGTCTGGGAGAACAGGAAGCTTACTGCCAAAACAAAAGTCCTTGTCTATCAAGCCTGTGTCCTTAGTACTCTTCTCTATGGCAGTGAAACCTGGACAACTTACTCACACCAAGAGAACAATTTAAACAGCTTTCATATGCGGTGTCTGCGAAGAATTCTTGGTATTAAGTGGCAAGACAAAATCACAAATACTGAAGTATTGGAAAGATCAGGTTGTGTGACAGTTTATTCCATGCTCAGTCTTCGTAGACTTAGATGGATAGGACATCTTAGGAGGATGGATGATGGTAGAATACCAAAGGATATCTTTTTTGGTGAACTACAGATGGGTAAGAGATCTCAGGGTCGGCCTCTACTACGATACAAAGACGTGTGTAAGCGGGACATGATTGATACAGGCATTGATAATGCACATTGGGAGCAAGTCGCCGCTGAACGTGTTGCATGGAGGGCAAACATCAGAAATGGAATAAAGTCAAAGGAGAAAATTATTGCAGAAAAGTCACACACCAAGCGTTTGAGACGTAAGATGGTGCATGATGGTGGAAATGACCACGTGTTCACATGCACCCACTGTGAACGGACATTTACAGCGCAAATTGGCCTTATCAGTCACACTCGCTACCGCCATAGTTAAAAGTTATTATGCCTTTTTAAAGCACAAACTATCGTCTGTCAAGACGGCAAGGTGCCAATGAAATGTATACACGCATGCATGGATGGATGGATGGATGGATAATGGATGGATGGATGCCTGTCTCCCTGCTTGCCTGTCTGTCTGTAAATGTGTGTGTGTGTGTGTATACACGCATGCATGGATGGATGGATGGATAATGGATGGATGGATGCCTGTCTCCCTGCTTGCCTGCCTGTCTGTAAATGTGTGTGTGTGTGAGTGTGTATACACACGCATGCATGGATGGATGGATGGATGCCTGTCTCCCTGCTTGCCTGTCTCCCTGCTTGCCTGTCTGTCTGTAAATGTGTGTGTGTGTGTGTGTGTGTACACGCATGCATGGATGGATGGATGGATGGATGCCTGTCTCCCTGCTTGCCTGTCTGTCTGCAAATGTGTGTGTGTGTGTGTGTGTGTGTATATATACACGCATGCATGGATCGATGGATGGATGCCTGTCTCCCTGCTTGCCTGCCTGTCTGTAAATGTGTGTGTGTGTGTGTGTGTATACACGCATGCATGGATGGATGGATGGATGCCTGTCTCCCTGCTTGCCTGTCTGTCTGTAAATGTGTGTGTGTGTGTGTGTGTGTGTACACGCATGCATGGATGGATGGATGGATGCCTGTCTCCCTGCTTGCCTGTCTGTCTGTAAATGTGTGTGTGTGTGTGTGTATATACACGCATGCATGGATGGATGGATGGATGCCTGTCTCCCTGCTTGCCTGTCTGTCTGTAAATGTGTGTGTGTGTGTGTGTGTGTGTGTGTATACACGCATGCATGGATGGATGGATGGATGCCTGTCTCCCTGCTTGCCTGTCTGTAAATGTGTGTGTGTGTGTGTGTGTGTGTGTATAAACGCATGCATGGATGGATGGATGGATGCCTGTCTCCCTGCTTGCCTGTCTGTCTGTAAATGTGTGTGTGTGTGTGTGTGTATACACGCATGCATGGATGGATGGATGGATGCCTGTCTCCCTGCTTGCCTGTCTGTCTGTAAATGTGTGTGTGTGTGTGTGTATACACGCATGCATGGATGGATGGATGGATGCCTGTCTCCCTGCTTGCCTGTCTGTCTGTAAATGTGTGTGTGTGTGTGTGTACACGCATGCATGGATGGATGGATGGATGCCTGTCTCCCTGCTTGCCTGTCTGTCTGTAAATGTGTGTGTGTGTGTGTGTGTGTGTGTGTGTATACACGCATGCATGGATGGATGGATGGATGCCTGTCTCCCTGCTTGCCTGTCTGTCTGTAAATGTGTGTGTGTGTGTGTGTGTGTGTGTGTGTGTATACACGCATGCATGGATGGATGGATGGATGCCTGTCTCCCTGCTTGCCTGCCTGTCTGTAAATGTGTGTGTGTGTGTGTATACACGCATGCATGGATGGATGGATGGATGCCTGTCTCCCTGCTTGCCTGTCTGTCTGTAAATGTGTGTGTGTGTGTATACACGCATGCATGGATGGATGGATGGATGCCTGTCTCCCTGCTTGCCTGTCTGTCTGTAAATGTGTGTGTGTGTGTGTGTGTATACACGCATGCATGGATGGATGGATGGATGCCTGTCTCCCTGCTTGCCTGTCTGTCTGTAAATGTGTGTGTGTATGTGTGTGTATACACGCATGCATGGATGGATGGATGGATGCCTGTCTCCCTGCTTGCCTGCCTGTCTGTAAATGTGTGTGTGTGTGTGTGTGTATACACGCATGCATGGATGGATGGATGGATGCCTGTCTCCCTGCTTGCCTGCCTGTCTGTAAATGTGTGTGTGTGTGTGTACACGCATGCATGGATGGATGGATGGATGCCTGTCTCCCTGCTCGCCTGTCTGTCTGTAAATGTGTGTGTGTGTGTGTATACACGCATGCATGGATGGATGGATGGATGCCTGTCTCCCTGCTTGCCTGTCTGTCTGTAAATGTGTGTGTGTGTGTGTGTGTGTATACACGCATGCATGGATGGATGGATGGATGCCTGTCTCCCTGCTTGCCTGTCTGTCTGTAAATGTGTGTGTGTGTGTGTGT